>VBVR01005505.1:0-11954 GCA_011638315.1 Tetramorium parvispinum
ATATTGTAGATCCTGCATGCGAAGGAAAGATTTGATTTCTAGGTACGTTATAAAACCAGCCAGCAACGCATTAAATGTTATAAGCATTGTAATTTTCGGAATCAACGGCTTATAGGTCGACAGAATAGTGCTAAATATTTTTCTTACGTCAGTTATGTATGGCACGTTGTATGCTCCACTGCCAACAGCGATCTACAAGTCCAATATAAGTGGCGTAGTAAATACATTGAAAGAATACGACAACCAATATCGAAGGAAAGTGAAGTTCTTACTGAGAAGTTTGCAGCCGGTGCTATTATCAATGGCACAAGCACCGCACTGCAGCTTTGTGCCAAGGCGGAACTGGACTCCAAGCACAAAGGGCAAGGGATCTCTAACAATACTAGTTTGTTTATGACAAGCTGAAAAACATGTGTAGTACTTTATTATTGCTTCTCGTTTAGGTTGCCAGTCGAATTCAGTCGGTTCTCACGCGCCAGTACCTGCGAATGGGTAATAGCTGTCGTTGTAGCCGTCGCTAAGGTGATACCCATCATCGTGGGAAGCGTCCCGTAATCTCGTAACCTTAGCCTCGCCCTAAATCGATGATTAATGTATACAGCGGTGAGCGTCGCCGCGCTGATCAGGATGCTACGTCCAAATAACAACGGCCATCTAAATGAAATTCATCGTTTTATATCGGGTGTCATTATGGAAGGAAAGGAGAGAAATTGCGCGCGGCCCTTCGTGCACCGATCGGATCTCGGCGACAAAACAGAATCGAACTCAAGGCGGACGCGCACGCCGGTGTGCGTTGTCGAGTAAGCACGGCTTTTAAACGGAAAGTAATGTAATGGGGGTTATGTACACGTCACTTCGTGGTTTCCAGCTCTTGATGTTAAGATACTGTTGCCTTACAGCTTCGTATCTCGTCATGTGCTCAGGGCGTTTTGGCTCGTCCTTCTTGCGGATTATGTATTGTTTTGACGGCGTTAAATCCATCTTTCTTTAAATGATTTCTCGGGGCTTTCGGGGACACTGACGCGCGATGATGCGCCGCAATGTTACGGCCACGTGCTACGCAGGCTCGCACAACTACAATGTCTATTCGCACGCACACTCTGCCCACGCGTTATCATTCACAGTTTAATTGTAAGAGTTACGCAATAGCTTTGTTCATAAGATGATTTGTCGACTAAATTCAAATTAACTTGCTCAGTAATTAATTTAACGGGCATAATTGCTCGTAGCGAAACATTGTCACTTCTAACCTAATTTCTTTCCATACATAAAAAAAATGTATTAATATGTAATTTATATGTAATGTTGTAGATACAATTTCTACGAACGTCAACAAGAAGTATTAAAGTACGTTCATCAGCGTTGAATAAATTTTCGTGACTATGAAAGGAAGGGAGCTCGAGAGGTAATTAAAGAATATTGAAATATACGACATTATTCTAGCTATATCGAGAATAAATCAAGTATTTTAATTTATCCAATCACGTTTTCATTGAAAATGTATCAAATCTTTTTATATATTCTCCGATAAAAGTTATGAGAAATAAAACAGGAATTATTGTGTAAGTTATCACAAATAGATATTTTATATTTTTTAGATAATTGGATATTTTTAATTTAACAATTATTTAAAAGAGAGAAAATGATATACGTATTCTTACATATTAAATCAAATAAAATATCGTCACAATTTAAATGTGACTTATACATTACCGTTATCGGGTTCTCAAGTCGTAGAACAAATCCGGATGAGATGTTATGCCGCGAAATGTATATAAATATCATATTTAATTAATAATTCGTGATACGTCGAATATAATATACATATGTATGTATATGATATTTGTTGTAACATATAAGTTTCAAATGGCGATGTATGCTGATACATGAAATTGGAGGGTTGTTTTTTTTTTTAAATAACGGCATTGTCTGCTATTAAAGCTATTGCACGATTTTTCAATAATAATAAATCATCTCAACGGATACATTCAGGCAATTCTTTTTGAAAATGAATTTATCTACCGCTTTATCCACCGATAAAATATAGTATTTTATCGGTATAATATCCTATCGATGAGTCTCTTATTGTTGTTTCGTATTTTGACTGCAATATTACTGAAATTATCAGGATTTTGTCAGTGCTACGAAAAAAATAATATTAAATTAAATTTAATATCGCATTTAGGCCAGTTAGATATTTGTATTTATATTTGATGGTACAACAGTTGATAATTATTCAATGAACTTGTACCAGTTAGTGATAACATGTTCTCTGTATCATAATTAGGAAACACTTTTGTAATTTCAACTGTTATTTAATGTTTGCTAAGTCTATCCTCTATTTGACGAAATATGTTTTGAATGGAATTTTAGAATTATTAATTAAAGATAGACATTAATTCTAATGTTTTTTTAATAAATTTATATTTGACTTCTCGTCATGCAAACTTTCAAGCCAAGCCATTACTTATTGCAAATTAAATTATCAACGTTAAGGTTCTTGTTAATTGAACCTCGAATTACTTGCATTTGCCATTTTTTTCATGAAACTTCATTATCTTATTTAAAAGTTCAATTAACGCAAAACTTTTCTTATTTAAATTGCTTAAAACTCTTACGTATTACTTCGACTTATTAGTTTAATAATGAAGAAGATCTATTAAAAGTTTTAAGAAAAATTGTTTTATGTTTCTTGTCGTGTTTTAAATGTAATTGCCTGGATAAAATGTGCGTATATAAATTTACATGATCATAAAATCATGAGATGCGTTTAAGATTGTACGCTCAACAGATATTATCGCGGTTGGGTCGCTGCAAACATCCACGCAAGATGAGGCCCGTGTCGAGTTAGCTTTGAATGTCAAGTACGATTTTGGCACAGTGCATTACGCATGCGATGCCGTACTCACAGCTTTGCTGTGAAACATTATGTCATGTGAATTGGTAACAGGATGCGTCCGTCACAGTCGCACGCGAGGGCTGTCGACGGACATGTCCCTTTGTAATGTGATGTGTACTTTACAAAGGTACAGATCTCTATATGGACGAAAGCCACGCTTCCACGTGGCAAGATACGTAGCAAAATCTCGATACAACTCCGAAAATCTCCTTTAACATTAAGATACATAAAGAAATGAAGGGGGAAAAACCTTTAGATTTTTGTACCTGCTCTGTGCCATCAGACATAACACATTTAAATATTATAAATTATATTTATGTTAAAAATGATGTACGTTTCTTCGGGACAATGAAATGACAGTCACCGTTGCGTAACTCTGGATAGATCCAATTTTATTTGCCACACATTAACAATGCTTTTTACGACCTTTCACTGCCCGAGAAATATCCTTCTATTGGACACATGATAGAGTTATGAAGTCAAAATGTGAAAGAACATAAAAAAAACTGAATCATTTGGTTTCTCCTGAAAATAACACCCAAAAAAAAAAAATAATTTTGATATACGTGAAATCCTCTAAATCTTAGAGGATTTTACTTTTATGTTGATCTCAAATTTTTCCTCTGAAATCAAGAGAAAAATAATATAAACAAGAGTATTTAAGAGAGAAACAAATATTTTCCACTTTATTGAAAGAGGAATATGTTTGTTGTAAAACAATAAGTTTAGAATATGAAATATAGGAAAAATCACTTTAAACCGAAAATATTTTCTTTGGGTGAATGATTAACTTACTTGTAAATATTAATTTTTACTTTTTCCTCTAGCAAGTCCAGAAATAATCTTAACGTTTGTTGCGAGAAACTCTCGATTCAAAGTATATGAAACATAGAATTGAGCTATTCCGAAACTTGTCTGAATTAAAAGATAAAACAAAGATAGACTTATAATTTAACTATTAGTTAGCTTACCAAGAAGTGTTGGAAAAACCGGCCCTTAATAGGTCGAGTTTTATAACGTAAGCGGAAGGAAAGAGAAAGATGATTTAGTCATCTCATCCCACACGTTTAACGTGGGATTACCTAGCCCACGTGTGCGATTACGTGCGAAACGTGTATTCGCGGAAATTTGCGACAAATCGGTCAGAGCGTCAGAGTGCATGAGTTCTCTTTCATCAACGAAATGTAAACGCGTTGACGCATTCTCCGTGCGTATCGAGCGGACGTTTATAGTGCAACGCGGGGTGAGAGACACCGCGGCCATTCTGCGTTCGTCGCGGTGTGTTTTATCACTCGATGATTAGGTGCGGCGACGACGACGGCGGCGGCGGCGGCGGCCGCGGTGGCGACGAGCAAAGTTTGTATAATGCACGATAAAGCCGATCGTGGAGGGCGCGATTCTCCCGCTCCCCGTGTTCATTCAACGGACGTGTTATCAGCGCGTCGCCCCTTTCGACGAATCGACCCTTTCGATAGACGCGAAATTTCGCTCTCCTTTCTCTCTTCGCTCTCCCTCGTTCCCTTTCGCCGCGCTCCTCGCGCTTCGTGGTCTCTGCAACGGGCAATTTCGAGCGAAATGCGCGTCTGAATTTTGCACACACGGAAATACGCGGGTCATTAAAGAAGCGCGAAACGAAAATCATTTTGTTTTGCGGACATTGAAATAAATGCGGAACGATGGAAAAAGTTTGGCAATACGTTCGCTGGCAATTTGATTCTATCTCGATTGTTTTCTGGTCGATGATTTTTATATGCTCTGCAACAAACAAGGCAAGTTAAATAGCGTTTTCATCTACGAGCGGTATTTAATCTCATTTAAATATTATTATCAAGTTTAATTCAGTATTTAAGTCGATATCATTTAACAATGTAAACTGAACGTTACGAGTTCTCGTGATAGCGTTATTTATTTGTTATCTTTCATAGGCGCGAGATTAGCTTTTGGCATAAAATAAAATTATAATACTTTTATTTAATTTTTTTTTTCGTTTAGTTTCAGTATACTAGAAAGTGCAAATTTTCACGTTGATAACGTAACAACGCAACGAAGTTTGAACGTGTCAAACCGTGGCAGCGACAGTTTTGCCACAACTTTTACTGCGCTTTTGCATCCGCGGTTAGCATCATTCCTTTGCGTTTTTTAAAATATACAATTGCATTACTTGACATACAATTGCATTGCATTACTTCATTTCGCAATCCACCTCGCCGTTTTTCTCCGTATTATAAAGCGCAATTTCGCTTCCTCGCGAAGTCGCCGTTACTTTTCCCCCGAATTTGTATTTACGTGAGAGAAAAAGACATCGCGCGTAAAAGCAAAATGTAACACATTATTACATCGCAATGTACATTAAGAAAAAATCGTTTTGTAAAATAGAACGTTGATAAGAGAATTTGAATATTTTATACCGCAGACCTTCGCGTGTAATCCGAGACGAAGACGATCAATGTCCGTCACTCTATCCATTCGGCTCGAATCTGAAGCACTTTCGACATCGTACGTGGGATCAATTAGCGTTGCCATTATCGCGATAGATATATTTACGCAGACATTAGTAGCGGAGGCGTTCGAGTGGACTGACACTCGTAATCGCGGTTCTATATATAAAGTACTCGGATACTCGCATGATGTTCCTTCGATCAATTATTTTTATGCCTATTAACTTGATCCTCGTATTGGAAGAATTATTGTATACTCTGATATCGAAACGCACGTTAAATACTACAAAAGAGCACGGTTTAAATGTTTCCAGAGCAAATTTGAGACGCCTAAAAGTATATCTATTATATACCGAGCTTCTATATTTACCTTGTGGATGTCTAGACAACAAATTTAAATGATTTAGGAACGATTTTTCCAACTTCTTGGTACTAACTAATAGTTAAATCAATACGTCTGAACTTGTCTAATTTGAAGATAAAACAAAGACAGACGTATGATTGAATTATTAATTAGTCTACCAAGAGGTTGGAAAAACCAGTCCTTAACAAGTCCTTAAATCTTTTTGGAAAAATGCCTTTTTTTTAATTTTTGTTTGTGAAACTGGATGGCTTACATGGAATCATGGCAACAAATGGCTCCAATGACTGATCGATCGTTCATTACGAAATCTGAACGGGAAACGCGTCTCCGGAAAAATCTCAATAAAAGGATATTGCGGCACATGCGCCAAACGACGACGACGGCAGTCGAATATGAATGTTAATTCTTCGCCTCTTCGTGTCTCATTTAAATTGCATAGGGTTACAGCAAGTTGGGCGGATGAATTTTTGAATTATAAGTAAAAGTTGAAGTAACCATCTGCCGCGAATACGACGCTGCGCTCGTCGCGACGAGAATGAAGAAAGTTCCCTCGGGCACTTGGATGCACTTCAAACAGTTAAGGCGGTTGAATACTTGTCAGGAAGCCAGGCAATATTTGCATAGTCGCGTTATGTCCGTCCGCAACAAGCGCTAAAGGGCGCACCCTCATTGCTTATGCAAAATGTTAATTTTTTTTTTTTACGGCAATAAATATGAAAATGAATCCCGCTGGATCCCGCTGAATTGCATCTTTGCATCTGACGATTGTCCGTGATGTTGCCCTTGACATGCCTTAACATTAAAGAATGTCGGAAAGTGTTTAGTGATCGTTAAAGCATGTCGAGGGCAATATCGTAGAGTTCACCGTACTTCCAGAACATGATATGTCTTGAAATTATTTCAATCGCTTCTTGTTCCGGCACGTTTCGAAGAATTTGACATTCTACGATGTCTTGTGAATTCTTGTGATTCAGCCCCGTTTGTATATCGAAACGCTTCATATTTCTTTGCAATATTTACACTGGAAAAAAAATTCTAGTTGAAAACGGACGAATCAGAAAATCTTGTAGGCGTGATCACATATTCTGGTTATTATAAATTATAAAGTTATCGAGTTATGTTATAATAACCGGAATATTTGATCACGCCACTACAAGATTTTCTAATTCGTCCGTTTCAGTCAGAATTGTTTTTCAGTGTATTAATGCCAGAAAATATTGTCAGATGACTATCTTAAATACGCGGGGGGTATTTTTAAATTTTATGCCTGCTTCGAGACTTTATCGCGCTTTTATTTACGGCAGTATTAACAATTTCCCACTTTACTCTCGCACGTTTGTAATTGTAATAATTTTTAGATGCTTTAATGCAATTCTTTTGTTTTTTAATTTCATCTTTGTTCTCATATTCTCTCGTTAATCTACTCAATTTTACCCTTTGAAGTCCAAATTTGGCTGACATTTAAATGGTATAGAGTTACGCTGATAAAATTTGCATTCTTATCTGATTAAAAGGTATCTGATTGAACTTGTGTGTATGTAGCTACACGCGTAAATATCGGCGAATTATATCTGAGCAAATGATAATGGCATAGCGGCGATTACCATGCCGCGATTGACGCTGGACCATTGTAATATCCTACCCGCAGAAACCATTGCCTGCAGCTTGCTTCTCCACGCGATGCGTTATTAATTATGTCGTTATATGATTATAAACACGACAGTATGTACGAAGGGTGAGATGTCACCAAATAGCGCTAATCAAATGATCAAGTAATTCAAGGTAACGTAAGCAGTATAGCTGCTACGGCGATCTCCCCTTTGTCAATATTTTCCATATCTGCCATATTTTCTACTTTTTTTTTCACTAGCAACTTCATTACACGAAACCCCGAGAAACAAGTTACGTGTTTATTTCACATCCCGTGATATATGTTCTACGCAATATTAATTCTGCGACTGCAGCGAGATAACGAGGAAATGATTATTCCAAAATATATTTATTATTCCAGAATTGATTGTGTGCTATTAATTATGTAATTGATAGAATTGTTTATTACTATCGATTATGTGTGTGCGCGGTAACATTTTCTCTTAATAACGGGCGGTTTCAACTGTGAACTTTATGCAAAGCGCGACTTCTCAATGATTTCCAGCGAGCTAAATCCAAGGAAATGTAAAATGTAATACTTCCAGATTACATTAAATGTAACGGGGAGAGTTTTACTCGCTAATGTAAGTGCACATTGTGCGCAAAGGATCTTACACGTAAACGGATATGTTTGCTGGAATCTTTCGCGATGTGTTGTACCATCCAAGGCGTTAATCGCTGCGCGGCTGTGCACGTTTTAATTTTATAAAAAAGTTTAAGTTCGTGTTAATATTTCTGTCACCTTTGATCTTAGCATTGATCTTAGATTAGCAATATACGATATCTAATTGTGTACATAAGAAGATTAATAATAATTGCTGATAGAATATTATGGTAATAAAATTTCGGACTATATCCTATACTTATTAAATTTGCGACTGATCGAATTTCGTGATATTTATCTTTTGCTAAAGTTCATTTAACCAGATAAATGGGGGTAAATTGGGATAAATGTAAACTCTGAAATATTCATTAACGATAAATAATTATTATAAAATTTGTCAAACATAAGTTTTTTAACATTTCGTCAAGTTGATTTCGACATTGAATTTCATAAATTTAGTATATAATTTTAATATTTTATTATATTCTTTAATGTCTTAATATAATTTATATTATTTCTTTAATATCTTAAATATTTAGTAAAATAAAGCCGTCATTCACAAATGAATGACGGGGTCTTTGCAGAAATTTACGCGTCACTCAGATATGAGTGACATGGCAATCAAAACACGTATCGTAAAATCAAACTGCTTTATTAATTTTTATATTGTTGAAACATATCGCAATGCTTTTCCGTGCGAAAGTAACAATTATTTTGACTGATTCTACGTTTTGCATTATTAACATCTCATCCCAGGTAGTAAGTTGACGTTATATGTCGTCATTTTAACGTCAAAATGTCGTCAAAAAGGTCTTTTTGACGTGAAAATGATGATAAATAACGTCAGCTTGCTACCTGGGATCTTAATTCTCCCGGAAAAATAATTCATTTCCGAAGGAAGGACGACCGCGCGAACTTTACAATTTAACTCGCGAGAGCAAATCAGCCAAGCCATTAATTACCCTTGTTAATTTTCACGCAGGCTACAAAGTAATAATATACCCTATTAATTTTGAACGAGCGTTAATCCATAGATCTGGCAGCTACCATCAACGAGAACCTGTCACTTCAACGGTAGCGCTCGACGGAGAAATCGTGTTTATGGGAGATCCGCGCTGCATTTATTCGCCCGCAGCGGCCGACGTCAAATTCGGTCACTGTTACGAGCCAGGCCGCCGCGGTCAAAGTCGCCTGGCGTTGTAAATTCGCGACGAAATGTTTTTATTTTTCGACACACGTCGCCGTCGTTCTGCCGCTGAACTCCGCGCACGACGTAACTCGATATTTAAATATCGAATTATCCACCGCGCGGAGGGACGGAACGACGTCGTCGCGCGTATGTTTCGCCGACATGCGTTCCGCCGGCCTGTCATTCTGCGACGAAAAAAAAACCTACCGACACGGAAAACTTGATTTTCAATCCGTTCAGTATCATAGCGCTTTAAATGACGTGCGCGAAAAGCATTGTCCTTCTTTATGTTTGAACAAATGTAGGAATTTATCTCCCTCTCGTTGCATTCGCGTCTCTGACAAAATATTACATAAATTCAAAGTTTTAACATTCACTACACGTTGTACGTGTGTACGCATAATGCAGGAGTAAATTTTTTTAATGCAATTCTGTTTGTACAACACATCCGCTGTCTCTCTTTCTCTCGTCTCAGTCGAACTAGTAACTCGTAAACGGATTCTAATGTCAAGCGAATGAGGATGTAATGCATGTGAGGATGTAATCCAGTTAATCGTCTTTAATAAATCGCTACACAAGTTAATAGGAGTAAAAGATTAAGCCCGACGTTAACGAGATTGTTGGTACGTGTGATGCATCTTCGTCCGCGAAGGAGTTAAGGTAAACCGTAGAGAGGGAAAGCGGCGCGTCGGGTCGATTTTAAAGCGTTCCACTGCGGGCTGATTTATCGCGTGAGTTTTACCGCTAATCCGGTGCATCGATTTTTCCTTCTTTCATTTCGATTCCCGGATTAGAAGAAGCGATACGTTCTCCAATATCCCATCCCTTGTAATTTAATTTTACACAACGGCGACACGTATTTCAATCACCGATTTAAAGTGTCTCCCCAATATAAACGCTTTTTCAAATGTCACTCGCTGTAGAATCTACCGCAATTTTCTCGGTGATTAATTAAAGAAATTGATAGTCTCGCCGTGCTTCGCGTGAAAATGAGGAAATACGCGGCGCGGGACAGCGTTGCGTGTTGATAAAAAATGGCACTCTTGACCTTGCAGCCACGTACAATTAATATAAGTTGAGGTGGCACGAGGATAACGCTTGTGTTGTAATTATTTTCCACATTTTCGCACGTCGGAAAATCGTGGCTGCCGCCGGAATTTCCGAACTGATAAAGAAAAGAAAAAAGAAACGAGAATACGCGCCGAACGATATTACTCGGAGACACCGAGACGGCGGAGTCGTTATTAAAATTTCAGGATGATCGTACCACCGGTCACGGGGATAAAAAGAAAAACAATTAATGAATTTCTCAGAGGATGCTTGATTTATCGCTGCAGGACAAACTGGATGCTCGTTACTATACTTATCACGAGCTCAAGCTCTTTCGTGCAAGAAAAACAGCGAATAATTTAGTTCGACGCGCGTGCGAGACTCTAGAATCTCAAAAGATTTGTTCCAAAAGTTATTAACGCTCGGGCCAGCGTGAGGTTTTTTTAATGTTCGACATCGATTTACCTATTACCGCTACGAAAGTAATTTAACTATTTTACGCGTCTGCTACTTTGCTGATTGACGTAATTAAAGCAAGCATCGAGCGTCGCGTCATCACGTGACAGCAAG
Organism: Tetramorium parvispinum; assembly: GCA_011638315.1. NCBI lineage: Eukaryota > Metazoa > Arthropoda > Insecta > Hymenoptera > Formicidae > Tetramorium > Tetramorium parvispinum. The sequence continues at coordinate 10,765 of VBVR01005505.1, forward strand.
AATTTTTTATCAACTCCTGATCTTTTTCAACGTTTGCGTATCAATTATCGGATGAATCCAAAATATATACCAAAAAATATTTTTAGGTATTATGAGTGCGTAGGTGCACATGTATTTTATATTCATGAATTCATTTCAGTATAAAACATCGTAAAATGCATTTTCTATAAATATATACTTATAAAAACGAGTCAACAGTTTCAATGGAATCGAGTTTTCATTTGGCATGTTTTCATTTAGACTAGATAAAAAATATTTGTTTACCGACTTACGTTCATCACGCAAAAATAAATATAAGCTCAGAGTGCAAACAAACATCCCTGCAATCTCGTAAGTGATGAAAGTGATGAAAGTGATGATTAAAGGACGACGAAACAGGTCAGTCTATTTAAGTATTAATCTTTTCGGTGGTCATAAAGACTTAAAGAAAAGATATTAAATTTAATATTTAATAACGTGAACCTCTGAAAATCTGTACAATTATTTTTAAATGTAGGCAGGAATTACAGAGAAACATCTGTTGAGATCAAAGTTGTTAATTGCTGGGGAATTTAAAAAAATAAAACAAGTATAGAAGATTCACAATATGAATTGTGTGTTTAAAAATATTTTTATATACCTATATACATATTGACACAGTTTTATAATTATTCAATTACGTGATGCATTTCCAGAATTTGCTTCTTTTATCTAGAGATTGAAGAATATATTTATATAACGCCTACACTATACAGTCAATTGCAATTATTATTTTTATTATCACCGCTGCACACACAATTCCTTTACTAAATTATTATGTATAACATGATTATAGATGTTTGAACTTTTCACGTCAATAATCCCGGAATGCTTTCAAGGCTGTGTAAGCCCATCAATTTTCGTAGAGATCAATAAAATGTTTCAAAAGATTTTCATTATAATAGAAAGAAAACATTAAATGACACTGTTTCATTAAAATTCTTGATTGAAATTACTTTTGTAATTAAATTTCAAAATAGAAATTATATAAAGATTTATTAAATAAATTTTTATTTATTTGTCTTGTAATTAAATTTATACTAACAATAAAGCCTTTCGTTTTTTAAAGAAGCCTTATAGGTATCTGTCTATAAACCTCGATATTTGTTAATTAAAAGATTGATGGTAGATCGCTTTCATGAATTTAATTACGTTTCCTGCATGCATAAAAG
>VBVR01005506.1:0-11950 GCA_011638315.1 Tetramorium parvispinum
TAGAGGGCTTTAAGGATATGGAATAAAATTGACGAAATTTTTACGGCACGCGTCACCTGGCGCGGCAGTCGAAGCCATCTACAAGCGGTCGGGTTATCTCATAAAGTAACTCGTAAGTTTATTACGATCGTTATTAGGCCGATACATAATACCCTGGCCATTTATTGCCGCAATATTGGATCCGATATTGCCACCGTGGAAAACCGTCTTTATCATACGAGAGCTCAAGAACACCGCGAGCTACAACGACATCGCGGAATCTTGCAAATGCTGCCATAATCTCTTATTTACGATCTTGAATACTCTGCGTCATCTATTACACTTTATTTTTAATACCTATATTAAATCAAAAAGATTTTCTTACATTGATCTTAAGGCAATATAATTTTTTTAACGTATATCCAACTTTATCGAAAAACAATTTTCGTAATATTTAATAGTTTTGACAAAGAATTTTGAGAACACAATACATCTTAGCTTTTTTATACAAAGTTATTTTCATTCAAAATATATTCTCGCAATCACCGTACAATACTTTAATAATGTATGCTGGAAGCGTTTGCTGAAGGTGTCGCGCGAGCCACGTCGTTTTTCGGCGACTAAGGGTAGTTCTAAGTACAGAGTAAGGGTGGCTTCGTCTTTACCATAAAGACGCGCACGGACCATTTCGTATGCTGTGCAACATGACAACATGCTGCGTTATCAGAATTATTGCTCGCCCTCCCCCCCGCGTTTCTAACCAATACCAGGCTAATGCGGCGCGTTAACATTCGTGGGGTGCGCCTCGGGCTCGTATCTTCGCAAGCTGTGGCCGGACTACACCGCCATACTACCGTCTTAAGGCCGATCTGCGCTTTCCATTTGTGGGTCCATTTGATATTTTTTTAACATTATTTTCTATGAATAAAATTTAAATTATACATATTGTTATAAAGACATTATAGAAAATTATCACTGTATTTTGCATTACAGATAAAACGTATTTAATTTTTTCATACAATGTATATCACAATACATGAGATAAAACATTTTTTTATGTAACATTATTTATGTTTCATAGAATAATTTTCAACACATGAGCTTTCTTTTTTGTTCGTGAGTTGACAAATAATTACACTATCAATCAATTATAGTGATGTTTGTTTTTGGAAAAACATTTTATTTAACCGGACTAAATAATCATTTATTAACAAAGTAGAACCAAATGGACACTTAAAATTTTTTATGGCAATTAAATCGCAAGTGTGGATCGGGTTTTACTCTCTTCTATGTACCTTTCGGTATGCTTCGTGTTCTCGTTTCTCTCTGCATATTGCCTCTCCGTGCACATCCGCATATGTCGCCGAATATCCCACGATATACCGGATATTCCGCGACGCGGGCGAAAAGGGATACGAGGGTTAAGAAGGGGCAGGTTGAGTAGCTCCCTCGCACAGTCCTTTCAATTTATTATTCCGGTTCCACCAGCTAGATTCACGTGCCATCGTGGAGTATGCATCCTTGGTTCCTCGAATTTGCTGGTCCTATGATGTTTGGATTTTCGGATCCACGAATCGTCAGATTTCGCGATTTCACTACAGAGCTCTTGTGGAAAAATAAATAGTTTTGAAAATTTTTCTCTTTTATAATTTTGTGATTTAAAATTTGCCATTCTAAAGGTTTACAATTTCAGATCTTCAAATTTCCGACTGTTAAATGTTAATTCTTTTCTTTCTCAGAATGCTTTAAAAATTTGTATCTTTCATATGCGAAAGTGTGAAGTTTTTCAAATCTCGCAATTTTAATGTTTTAATCACAATTTGAGTCATCTTGAATTTTCAATTCCATTTGCGGGCATCGCTTCATCGAAACATATCACCTCGAGTATATCAGTGGGTTCGCTCGGCCATTATCATCATCCAGCTCTTACCATACGCCCCCTCGCCCTTTCGGTGATCGTAAACGCGGCGCATCGCTTCGGGGCCTCCCCTGGAAATTTCCCTCACGGGGATATATTTCGGCCACAAAAGCGCGCCGCGTTATTTATACCGGTGGCCTACATCGCGTTTAAATTTACATAAAAATTTCATACACCATTCTGCAGGTGCAGTCACTTAGCCTCGCAATTTTGGATCAAAGACGGCGGCCATGTCTCGGTAACCGTAACGCGCTTTTACCCCCCACTTGAATGAGACTCCCTTAAACAACTCTCCCCCGGTGGAAAGTCGCGGCCCCCGGAGTTATTTCGCGAGGCACCGTAAAAATTTGTGGGGATACTTTTCCGGAAAGGCGGTACGTCAGGACAAGATGATCCTGTAGGACGCTCCCGGTCGCCATAAACGTTATGGAGAATGGCTGCTAATAAATTAGGTACATCGCGAAGTCGCCCTTTTCGAGTCTTCTTAGCTTAATCGATCTTCTCGCGACCACAGGGCTTTCTTTTCTTTCTCACGATAATGGGCGCTAGCGATTCTGATAAAATCCTTGACGAGGGTGCAGATCTCCCCCAGCTTTAATTTTAGTTTCCTTTAATCCTACATAATATGGAACACATTTCTTTAACTAAGCTATGTTATCTATATCATTATGACAAATTAATTTTATTTTATTAATATATTGTTAGAATTTTGTTAACATCGATATAACACAGTCGCGTTTCTACTTTTATTCCGTAACTATTTCATTTTACAGAATAAATTTTTAACTACAATAGAATTTTTCTTTTTCTGGTATAAATTTTTGTATATATCTTTATATCAAAAAGAATTCTCACAACATTCTCTTTTTAGCCTATCCTCAGTATTAGTCTTTTTAATATTTTTATAGTATAATTAAATAGTATAACTAAATTTTTTATTTTTCACAAAGCAAATAATACAAATATAAGATTGATGTTGCCTTTGTCAATCAGTTAACAAAATATACTTCATGTCATAGCAATTCAGACCGAATTATTACGACTTTAGTTGCGAGATGAGTTCGTTCATCTAGATGACAAGTTTCGATCTGCTTCGGCAAGAAGAAATGGACTCGCCGTGTACTCGTTCGTTTTCAACAGTCGATCATTAAATCCGTAAAAAGATCAAGGATCCGCCCACCTATCGGCTCATAGAGCATCAGTACCAATTACTGTACCTGGCAACCATTAAGCTCACGTATACACCATGCGGTCATGCATTGGCGTAATTTGCCGTCTTTCTTGCTCGATATTCGCAAACGGGCGCGGTCCATATTCCGCGCGAGGTTTCTATAATAGCGTGAATAATTTTAAGATGATCGAAGAATATAATTAAACGTCTAGACACGTTTGATTGATTGCGGCGAGACCGATAATGGTTGAAGTTATTGTTAAATTCTAATATTTGAAAGTCTGTATAATGTAATTTTATCAAAATTAGATTGATATGATATATTCGTACAAGCGGGGCGGTGGCGCCGTAACAAGAATATGTCAATAGAATTCGAAGATCCAATCGAATGTCCAGACAGGAAATGTTAATTATTGGAATCGCGAATATATATAATAAATCTCGCACCTATTCGAAATGTCTAATCCTTTACTGTCAAGCTATTTTGAATCACGAAGGTGGAAATAGTTAAAATTAAACAATTGCCCGTAAAAAAATTGTATTCAGACTTAATAATTTGAAGAAGCTAAACAGTCTGAATTGCATTATGGGGAATTTAATTTACAAACGATTTGTATTAAGTAGTTGATATTTTAGTCTTGCACGTGTTCAGAAACAATTTTCAAATTAGGCCTAAAAATTAGAGTGAGCATTCATAATTTAATTTATTTTGTTCCTCCCTATAATCCATTACCGGACCGACGAATATTCCTAACTATTCCTTCACGTGTCACAAAAAATGTTCTAGGGCCAAGAGGTTTTCTTCCGTCGAAATCCGTACATGTTAAATTCATAAAGGGAAAAAAAATCAGCTTCGAGGCAGTCGGGAATTATTTCGACGCCAGTGGCTAAGCCGACACGTAGGCGGCCGGCCGGTGTATACCACGTGCAAATCCACGTGTGCATGTACGTGTGCATTCGCGCTCGCGCGCGCCCGTGCTCGCGCGGGTGCATGCGCCTGCGATCTCTCACGTGGGTGTGAAGTCGCGCGCGTGTGTCGGCGGCCGTTCGCTCGCTTCGCGAATGTGGTAAGAGAGAAGGCAAGAAGGTAGTAGCTCGTAGCCCAGGAAATCTATCCCGACACCGGCACCGGCACCGGCTGCCTCCCCGCCGCCATCGCGCGCCATACGACTTTCGCTTCACCGCCCTGTAATCATCGCGAGTCAGTGGCGGCGGTCGCTAATTATGTTTCATAACACTTCTTACCCCCTCTCTAATATCTACTCCCTTAAGGGCAGCTCGTCATTTATTTACATCATATTCATCCCGGGGGATAACGCCGCTCCTCCGGACCTTCGTCTTCTCTCTCTTTCTCCCTCTCATTCTTTCCTTCGCTTTCTTTCCCTTCATCTTGCTTCGTTCTCCAACGTTCTCTCTGTTCGGTCATGCCGAGACCGGGGCAAAAAGCGGCCAATTTCGTGGCGAAATAATGCGCGAAACGCCGCGCGGGATCGTTGGGGCGACGAGACGCGAAAAATTCGCTCGTCGCTGTTAAGTCGCGGAAAAAACACGAGACTTTTCCTTCGGCTTTCATGATGGAATTTTGATCGAAACGCGAATTGTTTTAGTTATAAATAATAATATAAATATTATAAAATTACTGAAGAACAAGGGAGGATATTTGTGCAGTAATTTATGCTGTTATAAAATAATTGTCGGGACATTCAATGTATATCAAACGAAAATGTTCTGAAATTATTTTTAATGTAAGAAATATGTCAAACTTTTGTGAAAGCTCTCTATTAATTTTATTATGCATTATAGCTTGATATTAATTAATGAAATCTTGTATATACTCTAAGATTTTTTCAATATTTTAATCTTGCTTCTTCTATTCATTTTTCAATTAATGTACATATATAGTCAGAGAGAAAGGAAGCGAGGAAAGAGAGAGAGAGAGAGAGAGAGAGAGAGAGAGAGAGAGAGAGAGATACATAAATAATTTAATAAAACTGGATATGTACGAATACGAAAATAAAAATATGAGAGAGAAATAATTTATACATACGAAAAAATTAAGATTCGTATGCAATTTTTTTGCGGTTTTGTTGAATAGTTCATGACAATGGCAAATTTCACTAATGAAAGAGTCCTGCGAAAAGTTCGAAAAGTCCCGGCAGCTGAGGTGACTTTGGATAATCGCGACTTAATAGACGTTCGTGCCTCTCGATTGATTCCAGGATTAGTTCGAAGGTTCTGGGTGCCAACTGCGATCGTTCCATTCCTTTCGACTCCTTCTTCCTCCTCTCCCCTTCTTACCGCCTATCTTTCCCTAGTCTTCCATCCCTCGAGGATCTTCAAACAGACGCGCTGTATACCCGGCAAATTGGTGGCACTTCTGCGGTCGGGCGATTAAGTGGTTTCAAGCGGTATCCGCTAAGAAAATTGGCAAGGTGGAGAACGAATCAGCTTTTAATTAAGCCGCTGTCTTTTCGAGATGGTCGCTATGGCGACCGAGGGGATGTGGTGGAACCGGTACGCTTGTCTGCTGCCAGCATAAAGAAAATCGAATTACACTCGAATCTCGGTACAGCGAAGTCTCGAAATGGTGAGCAAACAGAAGAAACAGATTCCCCGCTATCATGCGCCATCTCGACGATAACAAAACTATCTTTAGATCCCTGGCGTTACAAATTCTTAAGTCGTTGATCCGTAAAGTTTTTATATTTGGCTCCTCGTATTTTAGCATCGGAGATTTTTTTTATTTCTCTTTGCCAATTTGTACTTGTATTTAGACACAATTTTTCCAATTTCCGTATTAATATAATTCTGATTTTTTAATATTCTATTTTTAATATTCTAATTTTTATTCTTAGAAATTCTTATATATATTACCTTATAAAATCACTTATAAACGAAAGTAAATAATGCGAAGACTTAGATATATATTGGATTAAAATTATTTAATTTTAAAATAATTATGATTCAAGGCTGAATAAATCTGCCATATGATACAATTTTATGCGCATGAAATTTGCTACAGGGAGATCAGAAAAACAAAATTATTTTCAAAATCTTCGTCTCCGTTGCCAATTATATATTTGTCTGTCCGGGCACAGTCGGCAGCCGTCAAAGGCTACGTTGTTTGGCCCATTGCGAGCCGTTATGTGATCTCGTTTGGCCCTCTGTTCCGCCGCGATCGTTGTTCTCTCGTTTTGCGATATTAAATATCGCGCTACGACTGCCACGTGGTCGGCATTATAAGCCGACGTAAACGGGCACGGCTGCGCCCGCCAAAACCGCAAGCCTAACCGAACCACTTTCGGAGTCGTCCGAGTTTCGTTGTATAACAGATGTCAATCATGCTCGAAGGATATGGACAATGGTCCTTTGTCACGACACGCTGCCTTCCCTCACGTCTTTACGAAATTGCTTTACAACCCCTAAACGCGCTATTTTATCGATTGCTGTCATTTTCAACTCAATTGATTTGCGACTCGCATCAGTGAGCTGTGTTGTACAATATGTAATATCTTATTGAGAATTGTATGAGAAATACAAGATCCGGTATTATTAACTATTATTGCAGTAAAATTAACGATTACATTAAATTTTTACTTAAACTTATGATTCTTAATAAGAATTTCAAGCGAGTGTTTGTTAAAAAGAAGATAAAAACTTAAAAATTGAAATAATCTTTTTCTACGATGCGGTATGAAGGTGCATTTATATTTCTCTGTACGGGCGAAACAAAAAGTAACTTATACACTTCGTCGGCGAGGCCCTTCTCCGATTAATAAATTATTTCGCTGAAAAGCAGCCGGTATTTCTTGTAAGAACCGATGGTGTTATCTCGAGAGATAATATTGCGAAGATACTCGAATACCGTGGTTAACTCGCGCGTCACGCTCGATGGGAATAAAAAACGGTAAGAAAAGGTAAAGAGCACTTACCTTAATGACACGGGCGGTACTTAATAGCACCGCCATTATTACCGAGCGGGCATTGTTTTGTGCCGTTCTTCTTCTCGTACTGATATTTCCGCTATATCTGATAAACGCTAAACGCGTCGCCATTCCTTGACAACTGACATTTCAGCGTAGGTTTAAATTTTGTTTAGTTTTATTTATTTCATAGTATTTGTTGTAAATATTAACAAATTTTAAAACATTCTAATCTTTTTACATATCGTCGATTTACTTATCATTATTAAGTGTTTCTAGATTATATTCTTTAGTAAAAAGAAAGTGAGAGAGAGAAAGAGAGAAAAACGCTTTCATCATTATATAAATATTAATAGAAAAAAGTATTAATTTAATTAGACAAAATATGATATTAAAATTCCTGCTTTCTAATAACATATATCCATTGCAATATTTATATTGCAAATCATACTTGTATAAAATGATTATATAAAAAGTTTCGTTTAAATTTCGCGTTTTGTTTCCTATAAAGTTTTAATTATTGATAATATTATATTATTTGCAATCTGAAAGAGAGAGAGAGAGAGAGAGAGAGAGAGAAGCAAAAAATGTAAGAAATTTTGTACATCGATAATGCACGTAAAATGTTAAATAGCGTAATATGTCTCGTGAAGTGTTTGCTGAAGTAAAGATACACTTGCATAAAACAGATGACTATCGCTATCCGCGCGTCCGCCACGAAGTTAGGATCGACGCGTTGCATTTTTCATCGATTCGATGGTAGAGACTCGACGCGTGTGCATCGATCGGATTCGTGTGGGTTCGTGATGCACGTGGGGGGGACGGGGATTGTAAGAGGGCGAGAGCGAAGGAGCATCGAAAGATGAGAATAAGTGCCGCGTAACCGCGCGGCGATTTGTCCGGATCAGCGTCAGGGCTAAGCAGATTACACAGGCTCCCCTAAACGAAGCAGCAACCCCATCGACTGCCCGTGGCAATCCCGAAAGTTCATTGGGAGGTCCATCGGCCTACAGCCGAGAGAAAGAACCGCCTATCCCGTGTGATTGACCGATTGACATTCTTTACAGCCGAGGTTCTCCTGTTAGGCGATTAATGTCCACTCGACCGAATCTTTCGTTAAAAGTCACAGAACAAAATATGCTATGTTGTATAATCTGATTAATATTTTATATAACATAAACAGCAAGTACATAGATGCGCTAGTGAAACGGAAAATTATTTTATGAGGATTCTTGTCTCTATACGCAAAAAAGATTTCGATTATTAATAATTCTATGAGTTTTGGACTGAGATAAAAATGATAATGATCTTGAATACACACTGTAAATATTATTTAAAATCACGCCTACGTAAAACAAAATGAGTAGCGCATAAATCACGCGAGGACTCAGCAGATCGTAATAGCGAAAAGTTATTTCCTAACGACGATTGCTGAGCGCGAATCAATTTTGCGGGATCGATACGCTCGTGAAACGTGGCATTAATCGGTGCAGCACAAAATGGCTATAACAATAATTGCTCGTTTCACGGCATGTTCGTGCGAATATAAATCGCGCCACGTCTAGAACGATACGACGTGTAGAATCGCGAAGCATTAATCTGCACGGTGGTATTATATTCATGCGTATAAAGCGTAGGTTGTGCCATAGACTATAAAGTTATGCGTACATATAATTTTTCCTGCGTTATTGTCTACGTGACGTTTAAACATGATTAAATCACAGTTTATTTTCTCGGGCTGGACTTATTCAGTTAGAAGATTGCGCAGGGTAGATCTGGGTCGTCCTACACGTAGATATAACGCGTAGATATAATGAGCTATACATTCTACTCTTATCACTATTATTATGCGCATTTCAACATGATCAATTAATATTTCATTTTTTATTAATCGATTGAATCGTTCGATATTGATCGAACTGTTAACAGTAGTTTGCAGAGAATGATTACTGAATCTATACTTATTTTTATGTGTGTGAAGCGATATTATAATTCTTTAAAGAGAGAAAAATAAGAACATATAATATAGTAATTTTTTATCAATTAGTAAAATCATTAAAAATTAAAACAGATGTTTATTAAGATAAAATGAAGATTAATTATTTAGAATAAAGATGAATTAATCTTAAAAATGGATTAATTGAAAAATATTTATTAGAATAGAAACTTAATTAATTTTAGATAGTATACTTTTTACATGGGGCCTATATAATATAATACATTCAAGAATTCAAATTCAAATTAATATTTTACAGACCTACATACAAAAATATCTAATTTCTTTTCGTGTTTTTATTCGACTGTCTTTTTGATACAATTTCTAAAATGTTCTCTAGAAATAGTCTTGTAAAAATATTGAATTCATACAATTTTCATTATCCATTCGTCGACCAAATTTATCTGCCTGCCCGCTCATGGCATCGCGCCGGGGTCGAGAAAGATCTTTTTTACCGCACAGCGCTGAAGATACATAAAGTTACAAAGGTCGTGCTGGAACGCGTCTGTTTCGTCGCGGTCCTTTGAAGTGGTTTTCGCTGGTCTACGAGTATTAAACGGGTTCACCTGATCGTAATGTAGGCAATAACCGCCGCCGTGCGGCGTCGGCAGATTATTTGGGACGAAAAAGCCGCGGCGGTGGGCGGAAGAGCTGAACGACCGGAAGCGGCGCGGCGGTGTTCTCTTTGATACATGGTAAAGCGTAGCTTTTTAGAAGCTTGCAAGATGCTGCGTTTACGCGCCCGCCCGGCTTGCCGGCGTAAATGTTGTTGACGGACGAGCGTAAATGAAATTATCTTCTTGAAAAGTTGAACGATCTCGCGTGAGAAAAATTGGGCGAGAAATTTCGCACGGCATTCGCGAAAAGAATAATTTTGGGGATTCTTTCACATTAACCATTCAGGTTATTCTTAAAACTTTTTCTACATTGAGACAAACCCTCTACATTTTTTAAACGTCAAATTACGAATATTTAAATCTGGAGCTTGCGGTTAAAAATCGTTATTATTGACAACTATGAAGTATTACGTTTTTTTATGCATTTTGGATTTTAAGCTCAGGATAAAAGAGGGACGGCAACTTCAATTATAAGGCGTTAATCGTTAATACGGGAATACAGTAGTCACGTCACGAAAGGCTGAAAAAGGGTATGATTAATTAAGGTCTCCAGTTCGATCTTGATCGTTCGGCGAACATAAAAGTGCATACCGCGCATGTAATTAGTTAACCGTTCACGTCGTTATACCACCGCTAATTGACACCGGTCGTGCGTTGCGCGTCGCCTTTCGCAGGCATGTCTAATTACTAGTGTTCGCGAAGATCGAATCGCGAAATCAGTGTGGCGGGCTTCGGTCGCGCCGGTTTGCCCCCGCACGTGTTGCATAGCATGCTAATTGCGAATAGAGAATCACTATTCTTCGCCGCAGCTTGGCAATAATTACATTGGGCGACTTCGTTAGGGAAACAAGACACGCAGCCTCGATGCTTATTAAACTCAACAAGATTTTTATTGCGCTAATTAAAGCCGCCTTTCGTACGTCAATTCTTTCTTTACTCATCAATTTAAGAGAAACAAGCGTTCGTTATAATTTATTCGATATTCAAAGTTAAAAAAATTAAAAAAATTTAGCGAATTAATTCGCCAATGTAGAAAACCATGACAAAACATTGTGTTTTAATTAATTTTTATTTTGTCATGCAAATAGGGATTATATTTATGGCTTAATTGTTAAGATATTTAATAGAGAAAATTATAGCCGACAGGTCGCGGCAGCAGGAATTTTTAGGTGTTTTATTCTCGCGCTTTGGTGCGCCGAAATTAGCGATCCCGGCGCTTCGACGGCGCGCCGGATCGATTAATTGAATTAACTTGATCGAGCTGCAGACGCGACCGCGCGCGAATTGAGCGCAGTCTCGTCGAAAGTCGGGACCGATAACATGATAACCGAGAGCGCGTCGGCCGCTTCCGGTCGCTGAGATAAAAGCAGGATCGATATCCGATCGCGCATAAATATATCAGGCCGCCGAATCGCGTCACGCCTCGATTAACTGTTTCGCACGGTTCGCAATTTGTGCGCGAACGATTACGTTTACCACCCGCGGGATAATAGCAGAACGCACTGCGCGAATCACGAGATTTTCAGACCTCTCTCTTTCTCTCTCTCTCTCTCTTTTATCCCTCTCCCCCGCAGCGGCAGCAACAACACAACGGCATTGCGCGTTGTTTCACTCGCGATATGCCGCGCTGTGTAATTACGATAATCCGCTGATGATATAATTTACGAGGCCGCATCGCTACCCGCGCATTTATCACACGAGGTAATTTCCTGCTTTATTATAATAATATCCGGGGTAATATGCCTCCGCCTGCGCGCCGAATACCTTCTTATTTTCGAGCACGCCGCTTCTCTTCGTTAACCGCCTCGTACCGCCTTAGCGCGACGTTAATTATTTTGCGCAGTTGCAGTGGTGATTTTGCGTTTTCGCACCGCCGCGCTTGGCTGCGAGAAAGATTACCGACTGCATTAATTCTTTTAATTGCAACCGATAATTTGAAGATTTGCAACGTTCGGGAAAACGTGACATGCATGCTTCGTAAGATTTCGTACGAGAATTATAGAACATACGATTTTCTTAATTGCAATACTTTTTTATTCTTTCGCAACAGTTTTATTATTAAAAAATTATTTATATCCGAAATGTATCGTTGCATTATATATTTTGTAAAGTTTGATACATTATACGTGTTCTACCATTTTTTTTCCGAAATGCAATCCAATTATAATTGACGATTTAATCGTAATAGAAAAATATAACTGCGTTGCTTCGTGCACAAGATTTAACGATTTCGAGGTTTTTTACGGGGATACGGACCAGTTAAAGCCAAGACTTATCTTCAGCGAAATGCTGCGTTCGAAACGACTCGCGAGATATTCGACGAAATAATATCCCGGGGGTGCAGGC
>VBVR01005507.1:0-11947 GCA_011638315.1 Tetramorium parvispinum
CAGGAGTGGAGGACGACGGGTGGCGACGACGGCGGCGGCACAAGGGGGGGAGATCTTCCGCCCCCTACGCGAGCCAGACGCCGGTAATGAGTGTTTACGCCGCGAGCACGCCGACAGCGAGCACCGCGATATCGCCGGCGATTAACGCGACGGCATCGACGGCGACGAAGCCGACGACAACGTCGACGCCGATAGCGACGACGACGACGACGACAACGACGACGCCGACGCCGACGCCGACGCCGACGCCGACGCCGTCGTCGACGATAGCTGCGGAGATTACATCAACGTCAACGACAACAACGACGACAACGACGACGACGACAACGGCGGCGGCGGCGGCGACGGCGGCAGCAGCAGCGGTGACTACGGCAGCAACGGCAGCGACGACAGCGACGACGGCACCGGTTACGACGACGGCCACGTCGTCCACGGCGACCGCCGCGTCGCCGGAAGCAGCGACCGGCTGGATCGAGTTCTGCGAGAGACACGCCCGCGCCTCAGCCTCCGACTTCGCCAAGGCGTTCTGCGCCTACGTTAGCCTCAATCTGCCCGAGAGCACCCGCGCCAACCTCTCGCATCGCGACTTCCTCCGCAAATTCGTCGAGAGCTTTTGCGAGCACTTCGAGAGCGAGTACCTGCGGCAGAGCGTGAGGTGCGTGTCGCGATCGCGCGGCCGTCGTGTTGTCATGTAAAGTGGTAGTGGAGATCATTAACCTAGTGGAGATCTTTCGTATGAAATCTTTGAAAGTAAACATTAGAGTAATCGCCTGAATTTCAGAGCTTTCGGTTAAAATAATTTACGAGAAATGACGAATAATAAGTTTGAATTCGCAAATAGATGCTTGTGTTTGTTATAAATTTCACAAAAATATAGAAAATATAAAGATATTTTAATAATGGCATATTAATTATATAAAGAGCAGATAGAAATAGAACAGATAAAAATTTAAAGTTCTAATTTTACACAAGAAATTTTTTATAATTTAAACCCTACTATATGTTTTATAACAATGTATACATTTTATTTTAGAAATTATTATTTTTTGAAAACTAATATTCATAACGTTTTGCTCTTGTATTTTTTAGATCGCTATCATTACATGATACTAGAAGCATAATATCCAATGAAAGAGACGTAAATCTTGCAAGCCAAAATACTAATGCACCAGTCCACGCATCCTCGCATGAGGAATTCAGCGATTATTCCGAACATGAAGGGGAAGCAGTGTCGCCGAAGCCCGCTCACAAACCTTTCTTTCGCAGATTATCCTTTAAGGGACTTAAAAAGGGCAAAAGTTTCTTCCACAAGCAACAGAGCGATGAGGTCGAATTATCTCACAGTGAACACCGCAAGGATAAACACTCCAAGGCCAAGCTATCGAAAATCGTGGTGGAGTGCCGTAAGGAAGGAATCGTTAATTCCTTGATGGGGGAGAACATAGACGGGACGCAGAAATGGGAGAAGTCACGGTTAGCTTTGATAAAGGCCATCGGTGGCTACATGCTGGAGTTTTACTCCCCGCCGAAGGCTGTAAAACCGCGCAGCGGCGTCTTTTGTTCGGCGATAACGGAAGCGAGGGAAACTACGGCGCTCGAAATGCCGGATCACGAGAACACATTCGTCCTGAAGACCCAGAATATGGAATTTGTCATCGAGGCGCACGACTCGAACGACATGAAATCGTGGTTGGCGACGATTAAATATTGCATGCGAACGGTGCAGCAGAGCTCGAGTGTTCCCGGTTCCGGACCAGGTGACTCTTTAGGAGATTCCCTGGGCCACGGTTCGCTGGCTATCGGATCCGACAGTGATCGATTACGAGCCAACTCGGCGAGTAAGAGCTTCCGATCCGCTAGTCATGAACACGGCGACGACTCGCAGGGCAATCCGCCGGAATTACCTCCAAGACTTCATATGCGCAGCAGTAGTAATTTAGAATTATGTTCCTCTCAACAAGAAATCGAGCAAAGTAAGAAATAAATCTGTATAAATTGCAAGAATAATGTCGTCAAACAAGTATTATAATTTACAATAAATAAATTATACATTTCTTTGTCCGCAGTGTCTGCTAACGAAGGTGAGCTGGATTTATCAACTAGCTTACGAGAATACCCGTGGTTTCATGGCACCCTTCCTCGCTCGGACGCCGCGCAGCTTGTATTACATAGTGCAGCTAATGGTCACGGTGTATTCCTGGTTCGACAGAGCGAGACTAGAAAAGGCGAATTTGTGTTAACTTTTAATTTCCAAGGAAGAGCAAAAGTAACTACTAGAGATCATCTTCAGCACTCAATGATGAATAATATTCAAACAATTTTTATCATTAAACATGTATCATTTTCATTGCAGCATTTACGGATGACGTTAAATGATCAAGGTCATTGCCGAGTCCAACATCTATGCTTTCCTGCGATATACGATATGCTTGAACACTTTCGCCAAAATGCGATACCACTCGAATCTGGCGGGACTGCGGATGTTACTTTAACAGAGTATGTAGTAGCGACGAACCACGCCTCGCGGTCAGGACACCATAACGTAGCGAGCGGCTCGAATGTGCAACAGTCGCAAGAGAGGAGACCTCCGGCAGCTCTGGAGCCCAGAGAAGTAAGAGTCTGCAGTGGAAGTCTAACTCCTCTTGTGTGAGCGCGAGTGGAAAACACCCACAGTCTGAAGTCTAATCTACAGACAGTGAGTAGATAACCAGCTAAAGCGCCCATATATATCGTATGGTCGAAGACAGGACAGATTTAATCGGTGTCTGCATTTGTGTAAACTCGCTGGAAACTTGATGGAAATTTGTATAGATGATATACAAAGTTAAATGCAACCTATTTATGTATTCTTTTTATCACAAAATCCGATATTTGTTATAATTTATTTAATATAATATGTTCAAAAAATATATATACACCAAAAAAGGGCAAATAATGTGTTATTAAAAATTCCTTACGTTTGTATTTTTTTCTAATTTTCTCCAAGGTACGTTATGTTATATTACAATACATACTCTTACATCTTTTATTTATTTATTTATTATTTTATAAATGATGATTTGAATAAACTTGTATATCATTCGCCTAAATATGCAAAATTATCGCCATGTGAAATTTTTGTGAAAAGTTTGGAATGATATAAATGTGTGAGAAATATAGTATTCAGAGAAACATGACCGTGGGACAAGGAGCTCGCTTTTAGTAAAAGCTTTTTCTTGAAATTTCTGGTGTGCTTTATTATACATATTATAAGATTCATGTTTCAACTTTGCTTCAAGCAATAAAGGAGCGTCCAGAAATCGTTACATCCAATTAACACTTTAAGTTTTAAAATTAAATTGCAACATTTATATCAGAAAGCTGTAAAAAACAGCATTATTAAATAAATAGAATAATATTTATAATATTAATATTCTGGACGAAATATCCTGTTTGCTTATATTTTCGCAGAAATGTTAGAAAAGTCCTCGTCAATATTTCTTGTAATGAATTTATTATCGAATCTATTGTCGTCGACAATGGATCGTGCAATTTTTTAGTTATTGCAAATTTAAATTAAATGTATACTCAAAATATCCATGGATATGTTTGCTTTGACATGGATATTTGTATTTGCTACCCAGCCAGAAGTGATTAGTCGAAATGACGTCAATTCGACGTCAATGCGTCGATTAATAATCGATGTCAAATATAGGTTGATATCTTTACCTTTTATTTTCGTCATAATTGTTTTTATATAATACACAATGTTAATAAAGCAATTACGAATATTTCTGTAAGATTTCTTTTGCCTTTCGATTAATTCTCTACATCAAATCAATGCCAAAATCGGAAAGCATACATATTATGCATTCGATATAAATGATAAAAAAAAACATAGAAATCTTGTAAAAATATTTGTAATTAATAAAAACAATTATAATGTGAAATACAAAATTTCAATATTTAACTTCGACCGTTTATCACATTGACGTCGAATTAATATTGAATTGACTAATCATTTCCAGTTGAGTGATGTCGCTTATATTCTTCGTAGCATCAATAAAACAAATTTGCTAGATTCAACATTATTTCTCTTATACGGATTAGTTTCATTTCCTGAAATATTGATAAGCCTTTTTCTATTATCAACATGTGTATATTTTGTTACTTCTAAAATCCAGAAACTTTAAGAGAAACTTCTGATAAGATAGCAAGAATAAGAATATATACCGGTACTTAATGAGATGTTAATAAAATAGGTGCGCACTTATGGTGGTTCTATAAGAACACGTGTGGAATCGTTGGAGAGACTAGAGCAGCAGAGCACCATTGCGGAACAACAGGGCTCGGCTTCGTCCACTGGCAGAGCGGTTCAGAACACATACAGTTTTCTCTGACGCTGGATTCACGCTAACCCGCCACCAGGCTATAATCCAGTCAGTCCGACGGACTGAATGTGAACAATATGATGAAGTAATCGCAGTTTTTATCTCCAGAATTGCGTCACGCCATAAACTACCGTTTGCGACAAAGCGCATCTCTTTACTAGTACAAAGGAACTGCATTTTTTTCTTTTTGGAATAATTATTTTCCAATCATCGACTCTTCAGCATTCGACATTATACTTTTATGATTTTTATCAGCAACGTGTTTGCATTGCATTTACATCGAATAATAAGAAATAGAATAGATTACCGTCAAAACGAGTCTTAGTTAGCAATGATCATTTCGTAACGTAGTGCTCAAATTATTGCCACTCCTGATGATGCCGTAGCATTCCAAGGAGTTTCCTTTCGCAGGTTTGCATGTATCTGTGTCTTTTCACCAAGACCAAACTAATAGCCTCCTCGTATATTTTTACTCAGAGAACGGATATATTTTAATGAAAGATCCCGAGTCTCGTTACACCGCTTAATTAATACACATAACATTGTACGTAAAAACATATATATATATATGTAATTGAGGAATGATAGTCTCCCGAAATCACGAATTACGGACTGCCAGTATATCGCAATCCCCACATGTGTCTTTGGATCATCCCGAAGACAAGTGCGCCAAAGCTAAAGCTAAAGTATTATTAAATCCCGCTTCGTCACGAGTACAATTTATTATACAAAATTGCATTTCAGCCGCATTGTCACTAATCTCGAAGCTTTGTTTGGGCGAATAAATGTAACGGACGTGCCCTATAACCATGGATATGCGTAAAACAAGCTGCGATATTTATAAATTATTCCTCTGGTCCTCGTCGATGTAAAAATCAGTGTATAAATTCCCCCATTTATCAGGCGAATAACAAGAGAGGAGAGAAAGGAGGATACCGCTATGTTGTCATCCGGGCTGAACGGAAAGGACAAAGCGTTTCGAGCTACAGTAAGTATGGTTCCATCCTGTCTCCCTACAGAAACAGCAAAAGCCGTATTCGATAAGCGTATCGAGAAGTGTATTAACAAATTGTGTAACGACTAAGGATTACCACTAACACCATAGAGCAATATGACTGAGTGTGCAAAATTAGACTATAGACAAATGTATGAATGAGTGGTACACGTATGATAGAGAGCGATGATCGACGGAATATCCGATTGATGAAACGAGCAAAGCAGGTATTCTCAATACGAGCAGAACTGATTACTGTGATAAGATCTCTCATTCGCACAAGACATCCAATAATCCCGTCGCCGTCCGTGCCAGTCTACGTTCTCATTCAAGTGAGACAACAACAGGGACAAATTTTATCACACACATTTGTACATTTCACTCGTTACTCGCCATCGAAAGTTGTAGGAGTAGAATTTCCATCGCGGTCTCACAGAGCGGGAAGTAAAGGAAAAAAAAAAATGTAGGAAAATTATAGTCGATCTGGACAAATCTGTATCACAAGTTCATCCTTTAGCCGAAATGCTCGCAAAATCATGCTGTAAGTAGGATGTAAGCTTGTTCCTCGCGTAGCCGCAGTTGAAAGGACAGTCCTGAAGTATACAGAGTTTGACAACTACTAGGCATTCAACCGTAATACTTTTCTACCTTATGTCAAGATGCAAGGATGAAAATAAAAACTGAATCCCCCGAGAGTTCTCGCAGTTTCCTCATATTACTTTCAATTGTCGACAAATACCGTATAAAAAATTCTATTTGCATCGCTTGGATTGAATTACTAAGATGAGTTTTTACAGAAAATACAAATTATTATTTAATATCTGAAAAACGAGTATATTTACGTTATCAAAATTAATTCAGGAATATTTTATAAGTAAAATTGGAAGAAAGAGTATAATTTTTAAGTATTATTATTTATAATAAAGTACATGTGCAAAGTAAAGTGAATCTAAAACTGTAGATGTACATAAAAATATAGCAGCCTTTCTGGTAAAAAGTTCTAGAATGATTTTTAACAATAATAACGCATTTAATATCAATTGGAACTTGAGAAATTCAAATAATTCTCAAAAATCAATAAAATTTAAAGTGAATGCTTTTCGAGAAAATCGTTGTAAAATCGAGTTTCAGTGTTAGGCAATTCTATTTTTTTTTTTTTTTAACAAATATTCATGCTTTCTTTAAACAACGCTACGCAAAATTAATGCGATAATAATTTCGAGAGAGGCAAAACTCTTTACGCCAAACTTATTGGCTCGTGAACCGGGTATTTTCTCTTAGCTCTCTCGGGATTGTTTTTATCAAGCATGAAGGTCCTCACAGCGACACAGCCCTTTCGGCAGTTACTTTGCAATTGAAAGTGGTCAATGTACGATATACGTACGTTATCATTTAATTGCAGTTACGTTATCATTTAATTGCAGTTACGTTGTCATTTAATTGCAGTTGCAGATAAGATATCTGTCATATGCACATTTTTATCGATTCCACTTCTCGTCACTTGATGTGGAAACAACCCGTTTGACACGTCGAACGTCTGGAGACATATCGCTATTATGGCAGCTCAGGTAACAATAAGATAATATTTTGTCTTAAACTAGTCTCAAACTAAATTTAGCTAAATCAGACAAATGTTTGGACGACGTTTGACGGATAATTTGTTTGTAAGGTACACGAATTCAGCGTCGAAATGACGTGCGAGGGATGCTCGAATGCTGTGAAAAATGTGCTCAAGAAAAAAGGTACTTTCCGCAGAATCAGTCGATCAATTTCGCAAATGCGAAAGTATTTCCGTGTACACGCTCGTATTCCGCAAATATTGTCTTATCAACATCTTTTGAAGACGTTACTTTTTGCAGAAATTAACGAAACTTGTGAAATGAGGTTAAACATTGTATAAGGAAATGGAAGTGTTAAACACAGAAATAACAATTATTTTAGTAAAAAAAGATACCTGTATGTTACAACTTATGATCAGAGTATTTCTAATGTATTCTTTATTGCATGATGTGTAGGAATTGATGACTTCAAGATAGATCTACCAGAGAAGAAGGTACTCGTTACCACTACGCTCGACTCGGATGAGATTTTAGAAGTGATCAAGAAAACGGGAAAAAGTTGCCAATTTTTAGGGACCCATTGAGAAAAAGGAGTGATTTGAAAAATGACTGGATTGTAAAAGGTGCTGCTAAATATGTTATACATATATTATAACAGATATTTTTTACTTTAAAAAATATACTTTACTTATTCATTATATATACAAAAGTACAAAAATTTATAGTCATGTGTATATAAAATGTCTTCTATTACCTTACTCAGCTTGCAAATTTCTTAAAACTCAAATGCAACACAAAAAGTTTTCGTATCTATATCATTCATATCGTCGTTGAAATACTAGTTAAGAAATTTTTGTGATCTCTATGTAACATGCCTTACAAAACTACAAAGCATCAAAATTAAAGTTTCATTTTCGAAATCAAGTCGGCAATATTGCACACATACGTACATATCATACATATTATTCAACAGTGATTAATAATTATAAGTTAATAGTAGAGGAAGTTTGTTTGCAAAGCTCTTTTTCTAACATCGTCATGCGTCGTTCTAACATATTAACAATGTGATATAACGATTGTATTTGATCACAGACTGTTTCCATCTTTTTAATGGATTGATTAAATGAAGATGTATCAGTTAATATCTTATCTTGTGGGTTTAGCCCATTTGCTACATAATCTTTTTCGGAAGATTCAGAGTTCTTTGGGTCGATTTCAGATTTAGTTTTTCTTGTCAGTGATCCTTTATCATAACGCTTATCTGATTTTAGATAATCAGGTAATTTTTCTAACGTCTCTGGTATATCTGAAAACTAAAATGATATATTTTAAAATTAACAGTTCCTAATATAATCTAACTTGTTTTTTTTTTATAAAATGCAATTGTTACTTTTTATAGTTAAATAGATTATATTTGTATATTAAATAATTATTTTCATTTGATCCTGCTTTTCACGTACGTCTTTTTCATATTTGTCGTAATCAATTTGATCAATCGATCTTTCATCCATCTCGTCTTGCTGTCTGACGATAGAAGGCATTAACAGTGTAGGACTCTCTTTGATTTGACCATCCATAGACAAATTGGACTTCCATATTAGAATTCGTCGGTCCTTGCCAGCAGAAGCAAAATATTTACCGTCTTTTGAAAATGTTACGGATGTTACGTCAACATAATGCCCCTTGAGCGTATAGATTGGACGGCCTTCCAGAACATCTAAAATCTAACGATATTGTTGTCAGCAAATATGGTAATAATTTATTGAAATCAGTAATAATTTATATGAAGTCAGTCTTAAGTTACCTTTATTGTCGAATCGCTCGATGCTGTTAACATGAAATTACCCGTTGGATGGAATTTGATCATATTCACGGGCCCTTTATGAGCAGCATAATACTGGCATAAAGAGTCTGTTCTAAGATCATACAATTTAACACATGTATCCTCATTTGCTGATCCGATAACTGTGCTGTTTGGATGGAATTCCACATATCTAGCGGGAGCTGACAACAAAATTTTACTCTAGATTTCTTAAATATGAAATTACGAAATCGCATTTAACGAACCTTTTATCTCATTGAAAGTTTTGACACACTGTCCACTGACAATGTCCCACACTTTTATTGTTTTGTCATCGCTGCATGATATCAAAAGTTTACCATCGGGAGAAAATTTAGCGCATCTGACCCAACAGTTATGCTCAGTAAACGACGTGAGAAATTTTTTGCCATGCACTAACCATAACTTTATACTTTTGTCATTCGATGCGGTGACCAACTAGACATATCGATAAACAATAACATCAGTTGCTTACAACAAGATGAATTGGCTGTCACTAAGCAAACATAGAACATTACAATAATATTGCAATATTGCAAAGATTCTGTTATAATGTTGCTATAATGTTCTGTGTTTGCTAGAAATTAATTAAATGCAAGAATTACCTTTTCTTCATTTGGACTAAACTGTACCGATCTCACAGCAGAGCTGTGAGCTTTAAAGTGCATCGAATGTCCTTTAACTTTAGGAATCCAAACTCTCACAGATGTATCCCTGGAAACACTGGCCATAAGATTTCCATTTGGTGAATAGCAAACATCCATAACAGCTTCTGAATGGCCTGTAAACTTGTAAGCTGGCGCCCAAGGTTTCAATTGCCACAGTATTACTGTTTTGTCTAAGCTACTCGATATGAGTTGATTGGCACTCGGATGGAAGCTTAAAGCTGTAATTTCATCGCAGTGACCCACGAAGTGTCTTCGGTATACAGGTTCGCAAGTAATCTCTTCTAGCGTTTCTTCTGATAATAAAGATAAAAAATAAAGAAATCCACAATAATAGACGAAATAAAATGAAATAGATAAAAATACGCAAAGCGAGATCATTCGTGTTATAAGTAGAAAAAGTTCTAATTCAAACTGATATATTAATTTTTTGTCATAATTCGAATTGTATACAAATATGTGTTAACTGTCAGCCCATCATATATAGGGTGCGTTTGGGGAGACACTATTAGCGCTATCAACAACAGTTTATCTTCATTTCTCACTAAAAATAGAATAAAGATAGGCTGATGTTGATAGCACTAATAGCGTCTCTCCGAACGCACTAATAATAACCCCAAAAATTTGTGTTGCTGAATAGAGACGATTTAAAAAATATTAAACAAATAGGAAGATATTATGTGTTAGATGTTGTATTTCCGAATTTTTTAGCATTTCTGATCAGTAATAGTTATTGTTCATGGGAATATAAACACTGATAACACTAACTCATTTAATGCGAATACTTTCACTCGATTTGACTAGTATCCCTACTCAGTTTCTTAATCACAAATTATTCGTGCGACGACGTACTCTTCATATAACGATACTATTTTACTTACGGGCCATTTTATCGAAAAGATTCACGTCCGAATGATTCGATTTTACTCCTCATACGTAAGAACACCGCTCGGTAAAACATTCAATTGTATTTGTTTCAAACAGATGTCAACTACTGCGCTGATCAACTGAAGGCCCAAAAAAAAACATAAATTTCTGAAGTAGTTGCGAAAGGAAGTACCGCCGGATTTTTTATGTGCGATTATTTCGATATACATGAATTTACTTTTAATTCCGACGAGGTAATTACTCCACAAATTGACTATGGTCGGTTGCCCAGAATATTAAGTCGCCATATTGATTCATATTTGATGTTTATTGGTTCAGTCGGTCTTGCTATACATTATGCAACATGGAGGTAGGAATATCAGGAGGGAGCATAAGATACTTTTCTAGACGAGGGGGGTGGAAACAGAGACGTACGACGACTATATTGGTAGGAGAAAGATAACCTCTGAATTTTAGAGGTTATCTTTCTCCTTCCAATATGGACGCCATCTTGAGCGGTCAACCTTCGTCCCACGTTTCATGCTTCGCCCCCGCACATTTAGGCTCCCTCCTGTTATTCCTACCTCCATGTTATGCAATTTTGCGTGCAAAGGCCCTTAAGGGTGCGACACAAACTTTTGCATAACGCAGAAGGAAATCAACCAATCAGAGTTCTTTATTTCCACCCTGAAGAGAGAAATGAAAGACTCAACGTGGTTGATTTCCTTATGCGTTATGCAAAAGTCTGTGTCGCGGTCTTTACAATTAATGAATTTATTTTGGTAAAAAAGGAAATAAAATTAATCTGTTGCATACATTTTTTACATTTAGAATTCTCGCTGTCTCTCTCTAACGCTCAATATTTCTTTATTTCAAGCGACACGAATTAATCTTATAAAATCAATATTTTTGGTAATACTGAAGGTGACGGGCAATCTCACCGATTTTGCTGTAACTTCGCAATATTGTATATTTAGGTATGTAAAATACGAATCTGTAAGTTAAAATCGTCGCTCTTTAATTTTATTAATTACCAAATGTCCAAGTTCTGAGCGTTAGGAAATCTGTCATATCGACATTACGTAGCGAAGTGAGCATGCGCTCTGAATGCGTCGTGAGAAGTGGTGAGAATTGAATAATGCAAACCCCAGAAGTAGTGAGATTGAATAAAACGCGTGGGCGGGGTGCAGGGGGAGGGCTTCGCCCACCCTCTACATCCCCCGAATTTTTCTAACATAACTAGAGAGCTCCGCACTAACAACGTGGAAACGAACAACGTGTAAATAGGTTTGCTTCTTAAAAAACAAAGCCCTCCCCCTACACCCCGTCCACGCGTTTTATTCAATCTCACTACTTCTCATAGATTTACGTTATTCAATTCTCACCACTTCTCATAGGTTTGCAACTTAAATGTTGCGCGTTTTCTGTCACGACGCATTCAGAGCGCATGCTCACTTCGCTACGTAATGTCGATATGACAGATTTCCTAAAGGCTATAACACACGAATTTCCGTAAGATGTAACAGTAAGATTCAACCAATCGCATTGCTTAATTCAACCGTACATAACCATAACAGTAAGAATTAAGCAACGCGATTGGTTGAATCTTATTGTTACATCTTACGGAAATTCGTGTGTTATAGCCTTAACTC
>VBVR01005508.1:0-11946 GCA_011638315.1 Tetramorium parvispinum
ATATATATTATCGATCAATATCGCGGTATTAAAAATAAGATATGCATCTATCCTCGTCATCGAGTCGTCGATTCGATATATATCAGTCCCATTTGCGTGCTCATTATATCCCAATATAATAACGTTCAGGTAAGGAAGTTTCTTAAGACGAAACACTTACTTTACGGCAACGTCATGCTTCGTTGGCGCCTTTTTGCATTATCGTCCCTGTATTCTTGATATACGCCTGGCATTTCTCGTTCAAGGCCGCTCTCTTTCTCTCTCATCCTTGTTCGATGTCTGTTGTGAGCCTGGCACTACCATACCATTAATTTTCGGGATGAGCTCATTAATAATAACCAGAAAAGGAGCACGTATACGCCGATAGCATGCACAAAAGTTACCCTTTGTCCCAACTTCCGGCCTTGTAAGGCTTTTCGCGACGTCGAGCGCGACATAACGGGGGTATGAAACTTTCGTTGCCTCCTTTCTTTTCACTTATTCCTACCTGAAACCTTGAAGAATCCTCGTTCTTTGAATCGACAAGATGCTTAAGATCTTTCCGCTTGTCGAGGAAGTAGATGAATTCTTTGAGATTTGTCTTGTCAATTTCCGATCGGAATTTATTAACGAAAAGTAATTTTTATATTATTTCAAATACTCGTTCTATATATGTATTTTAATAATATACTTGTTTTATAAAGTCAAGAAAGAATTGAATTCGTGTACATTTTCTTTTCGCTATAACTATTTTAAGCAGTTTCCACTCGTGAAATTAACTTATTTCCGTTTCTTCCTAATCACACGTTCTCTGCAATTAAGTGATCAAGCTAACAGCGCAGGACACACGCAGGGCCAAGTTCATGCTATGAATATCATGAAAGTGTTTTCAACCGATACTACGGCCGATGCATCGTCCAGGTATACACGTGCTACGACGCATAGCACATTCACATGATTAAGCATGTGTCGTGCACATACGCGAGATGCGGTCTAAGGTACTAACGAAAATTGTAGGTCTAATACGTAGGCTGGGTTGTTCCTAATTATATGCCATTACTCGAGGCACCGGTATATGTGGCTATATCCTATACACGTGTTCTATATACATGTATCTACATGAAGTATGCATAACGCTCTCACGTGTCGAGGCATGCGTGTCTGTTTCGAATGCATACATACGAGGAATTCACGTGAGGTCATAAGTCGTAATACTCTCGATAAGATTTATTCTTGTATTTGAAAGTAAGTCTTAAATTTTATTATTTTCTAATAGTTGATGTTCTTCCTCTTCCTCTTTTCCCTTTTTTCGTAAAAGTATCGCATAAGATTTTCTTTCAAATGCATGGACAAAATGCACAGGATAAAATTATGTACATCTTGTTTCTCATGTCGATGTTAATATATCATAGCTAATATTAAATCATACGCATCCATGTTAAATAAGAAATAAGCTATGATGTAATATAGTGATGTGATAAATTAAAGGATTTCTTGAAAACGATCGTAATGCAATTCTGATACATAGATGCAATCTAATCTACGCGACCCTTGTCCCTTGTAATTTACGTTATCTCGAATCTCCTGGGTCGAACACGAAATGTGTCGCGGCCACTTGGTTTAATGGCACTTAACGCGTGACACGAGAAAATTGTACGGTCCTTTGTGTACGATAGATGTACCGGCGAACAAAAATAAAAGGGGTAAAACGGTGACTTGAAAGAAAATAATAATGACACTTCCGAATGTAATATAAATGTTTAATGCTTGTCAGTTTCATATCTGATCGTCGGTTTCATATCTCTACGTCCACGTCTACGTCAAAACTGATTCAACATTTTTGGGTACCTAAAAAATAAAACACTGAAACAGAAACACGTATATTTAGGTATATTACGTTTAAATGCGCATGGGGAAATAATAGAAAATGAACAGAACAAAAGTCGCGTTGCTTTAAATGAAATTTTCACCTCGGCAACAAAATGGAATCCGTAACTAGTGAGTAGTTAAAGTAAATAAGCTGAACTCCGATTTAAAATTCAAAATTATAAACTGTATCCCGCTACGTCGCGGCGACGAGCCATCTCCCTTCGTGGAACAACTGTCTAGAGACGTAATAACTTCATTATCGCGCACCGCGGAAACGGTGATTTTGATTTGTCACACCAAACGCAGATGAGGCGTCCAAAATCAATTACAAAGTTCGGAGATAGCAGCCACAACATCCCGCGGCTCGGTAGCCACTGCTCTGATTATTCATCAACTAATGTGGATGAAACAGTAATCGAACTACTTCTATAATATAGTTTATCAGTAGAGACCACCACCGAGATTTTTCTGTATCATTATGGTTTTGACAACATATTATGGTGAAAAGGAGCTACCATAAGCGTCAAGTATCAAAGATAAATCCAGACAAACATTGCCTGTACTCGGAAACTAATTACATTAATTAAATATAGGCAAACATATAACTAAAGTTCCTAAACTTATCCGGCAGTCAACATCATTAACGAAATGCTCTCGAAAACATCTAAGCAAGCCAGCCAATCAAAGTTTCATCTCCGTTAGTAATACTTTACGTATAAACGTTTACCAAACTTAAAGAACTCATATTGAGAAACATTTCCTCTCTCTAATCGTTACGTGGCAAGAAATTAAAGCGTAGTGAAACGCGGTAACCGCACGAACATTTTCATGTCGCAGAAAAAGGAATTCCTGATACGCAAAGTGCAAAGTGGTTTCGCCGCATCCCGAAAGCTCTTCGGCGTTACTTCATTTCCTGGCGCTTCACGTTGCATTTCCATGTGGATTCGCACACTCGCTCGCACACGGATAAGGGGACTGTCGGTAGGAAGAAAAAGTTTCGCGACGCTGCCCCGGTGGACGACGGTGGACGAAAGTGGACCGAATAACTGGTACTTGTTGTGCAGGGTCGGGGGCAGTTTCGAGCTCGCGGTTAACCGGAAAGCGCCGGTTCCGGCGTCGGTATAAAACTCACGGCGCATCCGCGCGTTTCTTGCGACCCGGTAGCGCAGCTTTTTACAGCGGGAGCACTTTTCCGGAGCGACGGCGAAACCAAGCCCAAGTCCGCAGCGATCTAAAGCCTCAGTCAGTAGCCTCGGCATCGCGATATCGTAACCTTAGCCAGTAATATTCCGTTTCTTGTCGCGGAAAATGTTTGGTGCGCCACTGCGCTAGACAAGGCTGACTTTTTACCCTGTCTAAAGTCCGTACCTACCGCCGTCGCCGTCGCGTCTAAACATTATGCATCGGCGAGATTTAAAGGTTTAAGCTCGCCCAGCGCTTGCTTTGCATCGTGAATTGAATTTAAAGCATGAAACACATATCGCATGCGAAGTTCCGCGTTAGTGGAAATAGTGAGGTTGCTTGAAATTCAACGCCGATGTTAATATACGCTTCGCGTAATGTATTCGGCGCTTTAAAGTTAACTCCTAAATTAAAGCGCCTTTAAGTTCGCCGTGAAATTCATGGAAAGTCGCCGCGCGAGTCTGCCTCGCGATATATTAAATTCATGGCGCATTGGTGTCTGCCTAGCCGTTATAAAAGTCGAGGCTCGGAGATTAAACGGGAACGAAAAAATATCAAATTTGTCATACGGACCATGCGGCGACTGCTTACATCTCGATGCCGTTATCCCTGCCTCCCCGGCGCTAACGTTAACGTGCATTGGAAATTTCGCCTCGCGTGTCACGACTTTTTTAACCAAGACCTCGTACCCTTTAATAGCCCGGCCTTAACGTCAAGCGCACTCCTCGTTCCTGCAGAGAACAGGTCTGAATATTTTATGCCATATTTTAAAAGCAACAGCGCCTGGACTTAAAACTTCTTTTTCAAGTCGGCTGTTTTAGTTAATGTTTAAAGAGATATGCTCGTATCGTGAATTGTGCCGCGTCAGCTATTGCGCTGTAAATTTTTACAACTGGGAAAGAGGATGATATACGCATGAAATTTACAACGTTGATATTTATCTTTCCGATAGAAATCCGGGGTAACGAATGCGTCATTTCGAACATTTTTCTTCTCTAATACGTATCGTAAAATCCAGTAATTGTTATTGAAGAAGCAAAGAAATTCGCGTTGGAATATAGAGAGATTTCAAAGAAGAAAATCTCAGAAAAAATTTAGAATAAACGATTTCTCTCTTTCTCTTTTTCTCTCTTTCAATTTACAGTAACAGTTGCGATGCAAATATAAAAGCAGCGTGAATTTAGTGAGTTTTTTTCCGTACTTTCCTTATAAATTTCTTTAAATTATATAATACAACCAACCGGCGCACGATAAACGTGCAAGATTTCGCAACGATGGTAATGCAAGATTAAAGCATAGTGTAAAAAAAAATGTAACAATTTTGTTTTTCCGTAATCAGAGGAATTAAAGACACGCGAGATAGAATCTTGCACGAACATTGTTCGGTCTAAATAGCCCCTAATACACGCATTTACAACCAATTTCGAGCAATCGGCGTGTATCTGCACACGTATCTTCACACATGTCTCAGTAATCACTATCGTGTCCCGTAAAGTATTTCTCGAACTCGATGGTGGTATCTTCTGAGCCTAACCGTTTCCTGAAGTGGATCGATTGATTGCTCTCTACGCCTCACAGAATACGTCGATAGTATCATTAATCAGCGCGCGAGGCCGTGGTCTCACGCAAAATCCTTGCTTCGTCTCATCTACTACGGCCCATCTTCCTGTACGCGATCAAGTCGTTTCACCGCGGGATAGTTGGACTCCGGGCGTGGGGTAGAAAAATCGGAGTTGTGATTTTTCGTGCTGAGCCAATTTCATCCGCGCGCCTTTCGTCCATCGGCACGAAACGGCACGTAAACCGGGACCCGGACGTGGCTTATCTTTTAACGACCGGATGGTTTTACGAGCGATTCGTGCCGACGAAGTTCAATTCTGTGTCTGACCGCTGTCGCGCGATTTCCAGCATTACGAGTGTCACTATTGAGCCTCACTACTTTCATTTGCCGTCAACCTGTCATTTATCGTTGTAAATCGTCTAACGTGAAAAATGATCTTAGATAATTGCAGGATAAATGTAATATTGATTTCTATTTAATATATTCCAATTAGTAAGATAAAGACGATATTACATTTTGCATTTTTGCAAAAATTTTCACTTGTTGTCTTCAAGGGGTATTTGAAGGAAGGATTTTTCGCAACGCGCCCGGCAGTCGAATCTTAACGGCCGGACGAGTACACATTGTCTGCCTGAAAAGCAGCGCGTAATCGTGACATAACGGTCCATGAACGCCGGCAACTGTGTTTTACATAAAGCGCATCCGCGAAAAGCATCTTGGAAGATCGGACGACGTACGCGCTCGCATAATTTATGACGCGAATTTAACGACTATATCCTCCTGCTTTCCTTCGACTTTTTACTTCTGCCTCATCTCGTCTTCTCGTATTTTGCTCCACTGCCTAGATCTTTGGAGTTGCGTCCATTCTTGCTCGTTCAGAAAAATGTATACCTAACTGGAAGAAGCTATTGTTCACTCAACAATAACACATACAAGATGTTTCATATTTACAAATCCTAAAATTATTTTGTTTCTGTAATAATTTATAAATATCTTTATAAATTGCTTATCTAGCGAATTGGAGTAATGTTCTTGAGAGAAAGTCTCAAAACGTTTCGATGTTTGGCTTATCCTTAAAATTGAGAAAAGTATATTCACCTTACTTTTACTAATGAAGTCTTTAATTAAAAAAAAATGAGTGCTCGTACGCTTCTCATAAATTAATGACGCTGATATTTAAATACATGACCGTCCTCTACATGCAAACCACGCTCTCGCTGCCTGATGAGGAAAGTTAGTATGCTTTAACCGCTTTTCCCGCAGAAAACTTTACAAGTTAAAGTATTCAACCTATCGAAGATTCCGGAGGGTGGCTGAACGGACCAAAGTGTAGCTTCTAATTAATTTCATCTAACGACCATAACCGCCCCATAATTACCGCGAAACAACGTTCCCCCGTTATGTTTCTCGGGGAGGACCCTTCTTAACTTAACGTAGCCGTGTTTGTCATCGAGCAGCGCGACAAAAGAACAAGCACGAACTACTCTTCCCACTTTCAGTTTGCGCGCGACTGTATGCACCCTGACGGAAGGAAGTGTCTCATTGTTAAACTTTTACTTTATATTCGCGCGCTAACGCAGCAAGCTGCGCGAGAAGTCTCACTTTTGCGACGTCATCCTTGACGTAATTTCGGAGGGGTGACTGCCAACATGTCAGCGATGAAATGTACGATGCGCGCTTTCATTTAAGTCGGCATCAGGTCAGTGTGTATAAGAGAAGTGCATGTCAAACTTATTCGGGGCTCCGTAGACGTTTATTTTATCTGTTCAGTTAATAGAGAATAACTCTGGTGCTATCTGAAAGCTGAATGCCATACATCGGAAGCTTTAAGAATCACGGTACGTCTTAAATTGTACTTGTGTAACATAAATTTTACAATCGCATGTAAATGTCAGATGTACGTCGGATAACTGTACGTAGCACGGAATAAGCAGTGAGGAAGCAGACTTTCGTATTTTAGCAGCTGCATTAGATCTCGTTTTATCCGAACGATCAACAGAACAATATAAACCACGCATGTTAATTTGAATCCGCGGATCTTGATCGCATATAAGGGCTAATCGCTAAAGGCCTCTTGTTGTTTTAGTACGGAAACTAATGGAAATCTCCTGCATTCGCTATGCAAGCTGAAAACTATCGCTCGATACCGAGGCAGCGGCCGAATTAAAGCCTCGTTGATTCGAGCGCGGCGCGGCGGTGCGATTAACGTGCGCACTGTTCCTCGCTGAATGCCTGGTCGGGTTAAAAATCCTTTTAGCGCAAAGGAAACTAATCAAGTACAGGAATTACGTATTTCCAAGCGAGATAGCCGAGGAGTTTCGTTCCGCGGTCGGCAGACAGCGAAAAACAAACGAGTATTTTTCTACAGCGGCGTATTGTGAGAGGGAAATGAGAGAGAGAGAGAGAGAGAAAGCGAGCGAGAGGGAGAGGAGTATACACACACGCTATATTCGTATGCGTGTATCGGAGAATCCGCGAGTGCAAACGGGCGCAATGTTTCCTGCAACGGCGAACACCGTGTGCGTTTCTACCGGGATTGCGAATCGCGATCCTCGCGCCCTCGCTTCATCAGTCACCGATTGTTCCCGCAGAAAAGTTAATTGAACTTTGATTTCCACCAGTAACCAGAATCTCCGACACTGTGCGCCGTCCGACGATTGATTTGCATTAGGTTTTATTAACGCGAGTGCGTCGCGGGAAATTCCCTTTTTTTTTTATAACGTTCGCTATAGCGCCGCGTTTTGAGAGCAAGGGATAATCCCCGATAGGTCCCGGGAACAATCGAGACTTCTCGTCCTTCGTGCTCTAGTGGAGAAATTTTCCGAATAAGAGTTATTTGCCTCGTTTTACAATAATCAAAATTGCGGGAACGTGTCTGGCTTCCGCCGGAAAATCGGTAGCATGCGAAATTGCTGCAAAGGAAATCGAGAATGAACGGATCAGAATTTCAACAATAAAGCCGCTCGCGGCACCAATAGGCAGAGGCTCGCTTAATTGAATGACGGAAAGCCATCACCGGTAACGCGTGTCGTGCGACGACTATCACTTCGTTCGCAGCGAGATAGGAAAATACAATGAAAAATCGAGGGAAATTGATAAAAAAAATCGCGGGCTATTCGTGCGCCAAATATTAAACGTTTTAACGGACGAGCCGTTATATTTGCCCTTTAATAAAAAATCCCAGTAGCCGTCAAGTTTAATAAATTTGTACGGCAAATTCATGGCTTCCCGCATTGCCTTTTACTTGATCGGGTCCTGTTCCAGCAGAGATTTTCCTTCACACGTGACATCCGTTGTAGTGCGCGCGCGGTAACATCGATCGCCGATCGTAAATGGATTCCCATTAAAGTACATCGCAACGGCGACGCCAGCGGAACGCAGTAAGCCCGGGATAAGAATTAAATGAGAACAAAGGAGCTGTAAAATAGAAACGGTCAATTCTATCGTGAGTGAAAGAAGGAAGACGGCGGAGGGAGTTCTTAAAACGGCTAGGCACGACCGCAAGCCTTCTCCCTCTGCTTTCTTTTGCCCATCAACTCTCTTCGATTCGTTCTTTTGGATCCGTCGTCTTCGCTTCGACCAGTTCCTTTTACAATTCCCTCTTGGTCATCTTATCGACACAATGCCATTGTCCTAAAAATTTTATCCCCTTCCTCGCCGTCTTTTTGGCGACAGTCTAACCACTTACTCTGCACATGCGCCTTTCAAATCATACTTTTGCACATTTTCACTGTTTCTCTGCGTAAGAGATCTCTCTACTGTCTTTTCAATATACATTCTCTAACAGAATACTATTCCAGTGCTGTTGTGCCACAGACTGCAAAATCTCTTTGCGATGGACTATTTTCTATGGTAACATGTACTAAAAGGGAGCATTGACGAATCACAAGCAGGGATACGGTGTATACAGTCTACAGTTTGTGCGTAAACGCATGAGTCTGTTTACCAAACAACCTGTCAAAGCTTTGCCCACCCAATTTTCCACGAGCAGTTAAGCCAACAATGTAGTGCCACCCAGGTCTCCTCCTCTCGCTCCCCCCTTCTCTTGTTTCCCCTCTTCCCTATGAACATGTTTGTGATTGTACGTGTTGGAATAAGAGAAAGAGTGTATACAGAAGGCAGCGGGAAAGAAGGGGAGAGCCCAAAATCTGGGCTGTTGTTTCAATTCACTTGACTACCTGCGCCGAAATTTACGAACACTCTCAAGAACTTATTGTGCGTTGTCCGAACTCCCGCAGCAATTAACGTACAATTAAGCTCATTGAAGAACGAGAGGGCGAAATGCCTGTGGAATATCACAATCAAATTTCTCTCTCTCTCTCTCTCTCTCTCTCTCTCTCTCTCTCTCTCTCTCCCTCAGCTCTTAGATAAATCAAACCCCAAAATTCCGAATTGTTATGACGTACATACAATGAATGGTAATTTCCAGATTGTATAGAACAGATCTCCTTTATTCTCGATTTTATTCTTTCTTAAAAAAAAAAATTAATAATAATTTATATCAGTATTAGTAATTTTTATTTATTTAAAAAAATTCAGCATATTTTTTCAAGAATATCTATAATTTAATTTTGTATAGCATCACGCATCTTTTTAACATAATATACTTGAATTTATTTTATGTGCGATTATCGATCAATGAATTCTTCATTTTCAATTAAATCCAATTTTGGTTATTTCATTCTTATCAAAAAGAATGACGAAAATAATTCGCATTAATTAGCGTCGATTAGTTCATGGCGAAAACGAAAAACTACTCAAAATGCATTTGAGTCGAAAAAATCGATTATCAAAAGCGAAACATAGCGCAACTAATGACGATAGATCCTCCACGAGAAGTGGATTAAGACTTTGTTGGTCTGCCGAACGGCAGCAAAAAAGTACGAGATGATGGATGACTCTCAGCGCAGTTTTATATACGACATATAGGCGCAGACAAAAAATTTCTTTCTCTTCTCGCATGCGTTTGACGGCGGTATCCCTTTCAACGAGCGTACAGGGTAAACAGATAACACGTTACGGCAAAACCTTTCTAGTCGAATAAAAAGTAGCGAGCATTATTTTTCAAAGCATATTTTCGCGACCGATACAGCCGTCGCTTTTCAAAACATAGGGGGTCGTTAACCGAAATAAAAAAAATTATTCATTTGTAGATATTAATTGTAGATTATCCTATGTAACTCCTGCAGCTTTTAAAAATTTAATTGCTACGTTTAAAGAGAGTGTTAATATAAATGTTAATATAATTTATACATATATAAAAAAAAGAAAAAGAGAAAAATTTGAAACAATTAACAAATGTTGACAATTTTAACAATCTAAATATCGATGATTTACGGGTCATAACTACGTTCTTCCAAATATGACAATTTCGAGTTGTGCGGCAGAGTTAAATGTAACGCCGTTGTCTCGCGCATGGTGCTCATATTGCTCGTAAAGGTACGTGCTCGATCACCCCTGGCGACGCGACGTGGTGTGATTTAGGCTGTACGTTAAAAGCCGAATTCACCGCTCGAGCCAAAAGCCATGGCAAGGCTGACAGACGTTCCGCCCTGAGATTCCAACCCCTTTATCTCGTGTTGAGCGTCTCTATCTCTTTCTATCTATAATTTTCTCTCTGTCCCGACTGCTGGCTAAAATTTCTGGTATTGTTCCTCGCTTTTGGCCTCGTGTTATCTTTATCCCTCTCTCTTTCTTTCACTCTCCCTGTCTGTTACTCCGCACGTAGCACGAATCCTCTCTCTCATCAGTCTCTATCTACAGTTATTTCGTCTCTCTTTCGTCGTTGCCTCTTTTTGTTCGCGAGTAGCTTTGAATTTTCATTCGATAAAATGAATGAGAAATCGTGGAGGAAAAGAAAAGGGCAGGTAGCGCACGTATACGCGAGAAGAAGGAGATGCGTGAGAGAAAAGATAGAGAGAGAGAGAGAGAGAAAGAGAGAGGGGGGAGAGCACCAGCGGCCGGGTATCTCGGTCGCGCGCAAAAGCTTTCTTCAAAGAGTGCTCCATTATCCGCACCAGGAAATCCGAGAGAAGTTCGAGCATCCGCTGAGATAATCGAATTCTTACTTCTCGACCGCCCTTTATCTTCCCGCAGACCATCCCTGCAAGTCCTTCTTCCCTCGTTTCCCGTTTGAACACTCACTTGAGCATCATCTCGGCCCGCGTACATATATTTATCTATCTTCATAACGCCTCTTTCTGTTATACTGCAATATCCTCCTTTCAACGCGCCTTTATATTACACTTCCGCGTCTACATCTACGAGCTTTGAAACGATAGTACGCGTTTACGCTTCCGGGTTAATCGATAGAAGCCCCTAACTTACCCCTTTGCGAACTACGAGTCTATTGTAAATTTGCGAGGGAGGTATCAGGATTTCAACACTGATCCTCCGTGTTGCGCTGTTTGCGTCGCACGACTACAAGTCTGGAAATTTCAGAGAAGACTTTAAAAAAGAGAAGTATTCGAAACGATAGTCGTGTCCACGAACGAATAATACGGTGTATCACTTGGACGTCGGGGAGCGGATATTCCAAACGTACGACCTTTCCGACTCTGTTCTATCTCTTGCCAATAATTTACGCGTATCTGCTCGACGTGTTGATTAAAGTCGGGAAAACGGATTGGAGGGGCAAAAAAAAAGATCTCGCAAGGTCGTAAAAGCGTAGACTTTTAATAATGTCCGGCGATGCGCGACGCGATTTCACTACCGTTAGCATACGCACCCCCTCAGCGTCGGAGCTCGTAATTAGTGCATCGGAGTGCGCGGCACTCTTTCACCAATTCGATCCTCTTCCCGTAGTAGTAGCTCACACCACAAACGTTATCGGGACAATCGATGCGATTGTTTTTTTTTTTGCATTTTGCAGCGAGGCTAACTGTTTCGTGCGTCGATTGCAAACTCGCGCGATAACGAGGTGACTACCGCTACAGTTAAATATCGATTTGCTTGCTCCCTCGAAACTAAATTATTACATTTATAAACCAGTTTTGTCACCCATATAGTACTATCGGCAATTTAGTACGAAATGCCTCAGAGCTACTGTTTTTATCAATTTTTCAATACGCGCAAATATAAATTCTGCTTCGCTTCAAATATACAATTTAGAGAAACAATAATTAACTAACTAGATTCATTCGTTTAGTACTTGCAATGTAGTACTTGTAATGCACGTCAGATTGCTAATGATGTTCAAGATATCAGCAGGAAGGAAATGTCCCACTTTACTTACAGCCATAATCTAAGACCCATAAAATACGAGTTTCTTACTTTCGAGTCGGTGCTGTAAGTCACCAGGGCGAGGGAGAGAAATAAACAGAATGTACAGCAATAAATGAAAGCAGTGATTATTA
>VBVR01005509.1:0-11944 GCA_011638315.1 Tetramorium parvispinum
ACCATCAACCATTTAGATATCGTTGTTTCTGCTTCTACTTTAATATAACACAATGATAACCTTTTCTACATATATCTCTATATGAATTAAATCGCTAATTCAACCGCTTACGAAGTTAGCGCAGAAAGAGAACCAAACAGCATCGCGGAAAAGCGACAACAATATTTCGAGACTTTCGAGAATCGATTTAACACGCCTTCTTTAAGAGTGGATCTTGTGAATTTACGAACTAATTAATACGATATTTCTGTGCAGAGCATAGAACACGAAAAGGTTTTTTATAAGACATTAGATATACATATAATATATGTTTAACGGAAAAAAGATAAATATTACACGTAATATAATTTTTCGAAATATTTTGTGTCCGTATCGCGCTATATCTTATACACGAAAATATACTATTCTATGAATTATAGACACTCTATTCGATGAGAAAATATTTTAACGCCTGGAATAATTACGAGTGATCGTCCGTCCCGTCTCTTCGAATCCCGAAATGTGTTTTGACTTTTGCGTAAAATATAAGAGGACCGTGCCACACTGTCGGGGGATTACAATTTTAATGTACATTACAATCGCAAATGCTTCTCCGGCTTCGCTAGGTGTACTCTTTTCAGCGGCTTTTCGACCTTTTAATCTTCTTAATTTTTGCTCCTCTTGCGATTGCGAAGCACGTTAAGGTTTAGTTCCGCCACCGGCTTATTAACTTTTTCACTTTACTTTTTAACACAAAATGCATTCTTGTCGCGAATATTTATATTTAATCCTGTATTCCCCGTTTTTTTTCTATACCTCTGCTCTTTGCCGATACGTTTTGATGTAATGGAACAGACATATTATATTTGCATATACTTAGCTGTCGCCTGCTATGATATTGTAATATCATACTAGAATACTGGACACATAATGTCATCACTAATAAAAAATCGTCAAAGAGAAACTTCGCATCTATATAATTTCATTAGCAATTATTTCTGGCGAAAATATATTATTGAAGGGCAACAAGAAAGAATCAAATGCTTAATTAAAATCTTATATTCTTACTATCAAATTTTTGGTCGTAAGAATATGTGGGCTTATGCTGCTTAAATCATTAAATAAAGTCAAGGTAAGGAGACCACGATTATCGCGGTTGACTCATGTTGGAAAAGTTGCTTCATTTGCATGTGCGATACGCAATATATGAAACAAACAAAATTAAAAAGTGAGACTGCACCTTTAGATTCAATATATTTTAATCTGTTATATTCAAAAGTTATTTTGCAAACAAATATGAAATTAATTAATTATGAAATTAATCTAGAAAACATATTTACAAAAAAAATGGTTGATTTATGATATAAAATAAGTAAAATAGAATATCACGAGGACTAGATGATTTGAATTTCATCATTTGAAAATTTAACAAAAGTCGAAGGATCATCGGAGAGGCAGGACATCGTCGGCTTGGTCCTTCTACGTCGGGGTCAGTCTGGTAGGCGGTACCAATGTGGCCAGGCCTACCTCTCTTCTGACTCAGGTCTAACAATGGACCTGCAACAATGCAGGCACCTCGCTCTTGTCCGGACCTAGCCTCACCTACGTCCTCTTCCTCTGATGTCTGCACATACGTCGTACGTGGACACTGATACATGTTGAGCAGCTTTGCGGTCGAGAACCGAAACCGAATATAGAGACACTACCGGACTCTGGCATCAGTCGTAAACATACTCACTGCAGTCTCGCGAATTGAACATTTGTTACAATAAAACCACAAACATGACAGAGCAGAAATGTCACGAATGTCTTAAATTTCGAACACGACAAGAAATCAAAGGCAAAGAAAATTAGCGGCATCATTGACAATCACAGATATTACTCTATCAAACGATAGAGAGAGAGAAAGTAATAATAGTATAATAAATTCTATAGAATTCTATAGAATTATTTTTTATGTAAGGCAGAAAAATTTACATCTGGAAATCTTTACGGACTATAGTTTTATAGAAGCAAAACATTAAAAGACGTTATGAGTTAATCTTTTCTTTGTGGTTAAAAAAATTAATATATATTTAATGAAAGAATTCGTATGCATCAATGTTGCATAATAATTAAGATCGTGACGAATCTTTTACCAGGATGATATTATTTACACAAAAAACATAGATCTTCCCGTATGTCAGTAATGAATAGCGGGCATTAGTTAACAGGATATCAAAAGGATATCCTGAGTTAGGCCCACCAAGGAACCAAGACCCCACCCAGGCAGTCGATGCCTGCTGCAGCATCAAGAACGAATCCGTACCAAACACAATGCCTCGAACCTGAGCCTTTATCGCGATATCATCCAGTTATAAATTGGAACACAGCTTCGTTCTGGCATTATGATGTTTCTAATATGTCTTTTTTTCCCGCTGGCC
This sequence comes from Tetramorium parvispinum, assembly GCA_011638315.1. NCBI lineage: Eukaryota > Metazoa > Arthropoda > Insecta > Hymenoptera > Formicidae > Tetramorium > Tetramorium parvispinum. The sequence goes on from VBVR01005509.1 coordinate 2,403, forward strand.
ACTGACCAGGTCGATCTTCTGGCCGATTACCGTTCATATTCCTAAAGCATTCGTATGTCTACGAGAACTCGACTTCTCAGCACCCCACGGATTAGTTCAACTAATTTAAAGATTCCTTTCTCCATGATTCATTGGTTGTTTTATCTGTGATGTAACTTGCATTACAATAGGAAGAAAATAATAGTTAATATATGTATATGCACATTATTATTAAAAAATTAATAAGATTTTACATTTTACAAATATATATAATAATATCAGAGAGATACTACTTGCGAAATATACTTCACTAAACGATTATGTTTATTTCTATGGTTTATTTCTGATCGGTTACTATGGGAGAAATTATGAAGATTGAGTTGTAAGATTTTGCGAGCAAGCATTTTCGAAATGTTATTTAAGTTTAAGGTATATTTATAGATAACTTGACGTGCCCTACGGGGCAACATCCTCGGCTCCACCACCGGTAGAAATTATTCAAAATCCTTGCTCATGCGACTGCTCGAGATAAATAACTTTTGCCTCCACCTCTTCCTCTTTTATCCAACCGCTTCTCTTCCACTTCCATCGGATGTCTCGTGGGTGAGCTCTCGGGGCAGCTCTCCATGCCCGGATGTTTAACATAACACGAGCAATCATTTATGCGTGGCGCGAGCTGGCCGGCGACCTCATAATTTAGATCGGTGGGCAGTACTAGCTTGCAGCCCCGCGATTGGCTTCATATGGGGTATGCTTTACATTTTTATTCTCTTAATGTCGTTTCCGTCTTTTCTGGTATCAGCTTGTTCATCAATATGTACTATTTTAGTAATAATAAACAATGTATTTACATTATAATTTAGTATAGTTAATTGTCGCGTTTTTTGTTATTATATAGCCACACGCTAACTCATATAAAAAACTATCATTATAATCACGAAAGAATGCGTAATCTTCTAAACGATGTAGAGAGAGCCTTACATTCTTTTTTTGTACAATATCATACATCAGTCGTTTATCTTCCGTATCGCACGTTTAAATGATTAGATCAACTAAGAAGAGGCGAATAAAAATTTTCGATTACTATCGGTTCTTTGTTACTTGCGACCGTACCGAGAATTTCTTTCGCAGATTGCAGATTCAAAGCGGCAAACGCATTTGTAACGCCTCTTCGAGGAATGGTCGTCGCGTCTCGGGGTAATAAAATCAGCATAATGATATAAGTAAATACCTCCCACCCGGTCTCTCATCGGGGTTCCTTAAAAAGTCACCAGGTATATCGAGGAGATCCCGTATACGTACGCGGGCATCGCCGGGCCCCCCACGGTGGGATAAAGCCGGGGCCCCACGACAGTAGCCGTGTACGCCATGGGTTAGACAATGCCGCGCGCATTAATACACTTCATATTAGTCCGCTTTAATGCGTGTTCGCCGGCCATTGTGAATGAGCGACACTGTTTATCACCGGCCCCCGTATAACCCCTTAGTCTGCCCGTGATGGTAGGGGGCTGCGTATTTATCTGGGGCCCTTTGGCGATCGAGGGATGACAAATATGTACATGTCGCATGCTCTTGGGCTTTTTCAGTTTTTTAGCCATCTTTTATTTCCCTCAAATCGAGCCGGCCGGCGAGCTTCCTCCGCGCGAGTTTGACTTGAGATACAGCAATGGTCGTTTAATCCCCGTGAGTATCCTTATTTCACGGCGATCTAAGAGAGTTATGCATTCATATCCCGGGGCGTAATGATTTCTCTTTGTCCTCTAAGACGTAAATCAAACGTCGAGTCAGTAACGATTAAAATATATACATATATGGTTTAATACCTCGCTGGCTTTACTTTCTCGCTAGTCTGTCTTCTTTTATCATATCTCGTGCTTTATCGCGCGAGAGGTATCGGGGCATTTGCAAAAATTCGAGCGCGTTCGCGAATGTGCCTCGGGCGCTCAAATTTTTCGTGTGAATACCGTGAACTTTCACGATCAAATCGCAAATCCCGCGAAAGTAACATCGCGCTTTCTACTTTGTACAACAGTACAACAGTCCATCGAACGGCGCTATAATTTATTCCATTAGACTCAACTCATCACGAGATTTAATACGCAAGAATGCTGCGTAACTGACGGTTGACAATCATCAACGCATAATGCTGCATTCCGAATCTCGAGACATTATCCGTGAACATTCGCATTACGCTTTCTTTAACGTCACACTCCAGCGTTTCGAAATAATCGCTCGGCGCTCCAAGCTGGCTTTACAGTGGACTCGGAATTAATTCTGGCGCACAAGGTTGCACACGCGAATTTTCGCATGTACATGTCTCGCGCACCGCGAATATTTCAACAAATACGCACGACATCTTAATACCATCACGACTCGTCGCGGGCTGGCTTTTCAGCGGGCTCATGAATAATTCCGGGGACCCAAAAGGTTGAATGCGCCAATTTGGAAAGTGCGGATTTCGTGTATCTCGAATTCTTGTCTGTCACAAAGAGGCGAGGATCATAAGGAGAAAGGGACGTCGAGGAACAAGAACAAGTTGAGGGGCAACGAGAAGGAGGAGCGAGAAGAGGAACAGGCGGGAGGAGGAGGGAGGGAGAAAGAAGCCGCGGATGAACCCGCCGGATAAATATAGTTCGTTAACCGATGATGTTAGGACATCACCCCCGCCTCTACCGACGTACGAGTATACCGATATTATTTCTGGCATTGACTCTCTCCGCAGCCGAGAGTGTACGACCCGACAACGACGACATACCGTCATCACTCATGACTCACGGGACTCGAAATACATACTCTCGATAGTAATCGAGAGCACTTTCGCCCGTCATTATCCGAAGAGCGCTCTTGTCTTGTTAAAACTATTGAATTTCAAGGTATTCTCGAATGCATTTTACGCACTCCTAATCACGATGCTATCACTTTTAAGAGATATCATTTTAATCGCGATAAAAAGCATAAATTATGATTTAAGCGACTGTGTTATTCAATCATTTTACTGAAGCTGCAGGATTTTGTTACTCGTAGGAAGCAGAATCTTTTTAAGGTGCGCTGCTTCTGAGGTGTAAAAGACGCGGAACACCGTGTTTACGATCGCTTCACTCTCGTTTTCTCTGATTTTTGGTAGCCGACGAGTTGTCTGGGATGCTCAGCGACAGAATAGTGCACCCCACACACGTCCCACGCAGATATCTCGATAGTGGATCAGCCAGTGTAACCTGTACAAAGGCAGCCTTAGGCGAATCAGCCATATTTATTCTTTGTTGTGAGCATAAAGACCCACCATAACGACCCACTATGAATGCGCTGTCGTTGAGTATTTCATCGCGATGCATTTGTGTCTCTTGGGCTCGAAGTTTTTGCAGTCGTCGCGAGACCATTGATTCTTCTTCCTTCATACATCTTCTTTCGATACTCTTTTTTTTTTTCTTTTTGGATTCTCATTGTCTTCTTCACCTTTTTTTTTGTTAGTGTTAACGTCTTTTCGTAACAAATTTCCATATTTCGAATCGCAAAATAATTTGAAATTTACGTCTCATATATTTAATATCGCTCTCCTTAGTACCGCGGTTCTTTTGCCACCTCTTAGAATTATGCCCCATGCATCTCGACGGAAAGATTTCGCATCTAGGGTCGGCGCAAGGATACGACGGTTTGCGCGCATATGTAACGATCAAAAGCCGGTTTTTTTTTCGTGAATCGCGAATGTCGCGGTGAAATCTGCAAGCCAAAGAGTAGGACGGCCGTTGCGGGAACGCGGAGAAATTAAAATCACGTGAAGTAACCGTTTGGAGGACGACGTCGCCGGAATATTAATGTAATGATGTTCGACTCGACGGAACGAATTATGCTGCGCCGAGAACTGTCAGCACGCCAGTCCGCCCGGGCTTTCAGATATATTTCGCAACGTCCTGTAGGCAGCGGAAATTTACTGAAAGACGCGCAGTTTCACGCGGTTTACTGATCCCGTTTTGATGGCTGATAAATGGTGATTGCTCGCCGATGCCAAAACGCGATGCTCGCTGCTTAACCGGCGGCATTGCATCTATTATGTCGCGTCGCAAGTAAGTTAAAACAAAAGATGCTCATTATGTATCCATGCCCGTTGACTAACACGAAAGTGCGAACAGATGCCAAAATATGTTCCGAGATCGTGTACTGTCGCGAATAAATATTTTGTCGCGGCATCGCGGCGGATGGATATTCATCCGTCATCGCGTTTTGCCTTCGCATTCTGTTCTGAATCAATATTGTTCAAGTTAACTAGAAATATCCGCCGCGCTCGAATGTATTATGAAACCTCTCTATTCTCGTAACGCAGATACCCTACATAAATTTGTCCTTTGCGATTACCACACTGCGGATTAGTCTAAAACATTCTGATCCATCCATTTGTCGCGCGATGACAATGCGTTCAGCTGCCGACGATATTATCACTTATTCCCTTTGGATGTGCCGAAAATAATGGTGATTTAGAGTGAAATAATTTTCATCCTTGTTGATAAAGTAAACTCAAGAATGCAAAAGATACAGAAATATTATTATAGTGGCATTTATCGAGGGCTACAAAAATCCTACGAATTCCGGAAGAAGAGCTAAAGGGATGAAATCGAGCCGTCTTACGGGTATCATAATCCGGGCACATCCAGGAAAATATAAGGCGACGGCTTGAAGATCGCGTATCTTTGGTATCGCGTGTCTTCGGCACCGTTCCTCGTGGTGGTTTCGCGCTCGTCGCTACTTAACAAACTTACCCCTTTAGCCCCGTCGTCTGCCCGAGGCTGCAACGACGGAGCGGGGTACGCGGAAATTCTTAACGCTGTTAAGATATGTTAATTTTGTTTACCTATAAGCTATTAAAGGGGTACCTAACGTGCTTAAAGCTAAACCAGTTTGGTTTTCGCTGGATGTGTTCAAGGTGGATCCTGGGGGATATAACGCCGCGCACGCCGGCATTGCTCGCGCCCTGGAAAGGGCTTTTACAGGAAGAGCTGTTACCGGAGAATATACCGAGCCGCGCCCTATGCGTTATACGAAAGTAAGATCGTATCGCGGCTGAAGCGATACCTCGACAAACACGACTTATCGAAATTTGGCTGTGCTAACCGAATAAGCCAAGTTGAAAAAGAAAGTATATTTCTAGATGCTTTTTCAAGGGGAAAAAAAACGATTATTTGTTTCTATAGTGAAATAAATTCAAAATAATAAACGCATTAATTGTAGAATATCTGCAATATATTTTGAGATCGTAAATATCTCTTTTTAAAGAATTTATTATATTTATTATATTTTTTTTATTATGAAATGTATGGTCCATATAAAATAATATGTAAACAGTTTTGTGTAATCGAATAGGAAGTACAATTATAAAATAATTTCTCGCGATAATTTAGAAGTGATCGTGCTTACAACAGTACGGGCGCTTGCTTACAAATCTTGATCTTTGGCAAAATGACTCGACGTGCCATCGAGAAAAGCTCACGCGCAGCCAGCCGAAGTTTTGCAGCTGCGCCTATTACTAATCCACGGTAGAACAATTTAAGTGTTTGCTATCACTAATAACCCGGCGAACAAACGCGGCATTATTAACAGGTTCGCAAACATCTCCTGTATTAGTGATCCCGTCCCCCTATAACCTACATAGACTTTCCACGCGCCGACCCCGCCCGCCACCGCCACGCCAACCCTTATTCCGATCTCTTGTACAGATATTTGCCGTGTCTACACCGACCAAATTATCTCCAGCGATTTGAGGATAAAGGATTTTCGTCGAGTGTCGCGCGCGATGCATTCGACCGACGAGAGAATTGTGCATTACTACGCATCCAATAAAGAGCACAACAATCTGGCTAACGATAATTCCAATAAAAATATCATAATGGAAGATTTATCAAAATGATCTTAACGAGATATTTATTAAGAATTTACGATCAGATTTAGAAAGTACTGGTGAGAACAATTTATCCGGATATATTTAAGATCTTAGATATCTATCTAAAATATTCTTTGATACATTCCGGATATTTTTAAATTCAGAAAACGATTCGTTCATTCGTTTATTCTTGTTTCCTCTGCCATTATTCCTGAAGCGATTCCTGAGGCTGATCGGGAGCCCTCGATCACGGAAGAGACGCGGATAGCGATCGTGATTTTTGCCGGCCGTCCCGCTCAATAGAGCGTCACGACGTTTTCCATCTATCTGGCGGGGATCTTCCTCGTGGAATAAATATGTAAATCGGATCTTCTCCTTCCAGTTGCGGGGCACACGCTTTCGTGAGAGGCCACGACGGACGGGCGAGCTAGACTTGACCTTTCGCATCCCCACTCGCTTTCCTGTATCCGATCCCACCATTTAGCCTCTTCTCTGTTTCTCGATATCTCGAGAAGACGTCGAACGTCGCGGCCGATATCGGACTCGAAGGCCCCGGAGGCCGTGTCCTGTTCCCTTGAATAATTCAGCTCGTATGCTCCCGGCGATTTGCGGACGACTGTAAAGGCACGTCGATATCAATATGTACAAATGTATCTCGGAATTCCGTGTGCGATGTCTCGGGAAATTACGATTGCAAATCGCCAAAATGTTATTGCTCCAGCCACATTCAGGCTTTATTTTACAATAAGTCGTTAATATTGCCTCTTATTTTTCTCGATTATACGAAATGTATTTTTTTTAAGAGGATATTTAGTTGTTTCAGTAAATTGACATTACGAAATGTTTGCAATACTCTTTTTATGATACATTAATATCCATTTTTATAAATAGTTGCAATAACATTCCAATTTAGTTTTCAATCAGTCTCTTTTTCTGGCTTTAAATGACTTTTACGCTACATTCTTATTTTATTTTAATTCGTACCTTTTATTTAACATATTGAAATTAACTTTGGGAAAACGATATTATAATTATATCTGATATCAAGCTATGTTCAATTTGTAATTAAGATCTAACCATCCATTTACGTTGAAGGCTCGCAAAGTGCCGTTCGATTTTCGAAGCAAATCAATCGGCTCCGATTTCGTTCGGTTGGCGATTATAAGCTCCGCGTGGAATTAGATTGAAAGCTAATTAGTATCGGACAGCTAATTTCGCTTCGACCTCGCCCTTCGACTCTGCGGCTAACGTTCGTATTTTCGTAAACGTTAATAATACCATGAACAGATATCGGGCCGTCCAGCTGTCAGGTATGCCCACCCGCTGATATCCCGAATCGAAAGTGAAGTGGACAACGATCTCGGCCTAATAAACCATGGAGGAGGTTGCCGTTGTTGCCTGTCTGACATAAAATCGACTCTAGAATACGCACTCATATGTATGAAGCACGATAACTGGAACTTCACCTCGCGTGATAATGCAATTTTAACAATAACTCGTGCTGCTTTATTCAACGCGATGAGTCGTGAATTGTCTTTATCGCACTTTGTAATAATGATCTGGTAATTTATTGTTATTCGAATTATCGTTTGTCAGGACTATTCACATCAGTTGCGACTTTAACACGGTTCTATCGACGAAATTTCAAACGAACACTTTCACGTTTCAGTCGAAGAAGCATAGGGTATTTTAAATTTGTTGCGATGTCAAACTCAATTCTGGCACACTGACGAGAAGCTCGAGCCGAGCGTGCCGACGAAGCGAGGGGAGAAATGTTTTTATTTATTTAGACTTCGATTATCTCGCTTGCGAAAGAAGTCAACCCGTCTGGGACCACCTATCGCGTTCCTCCTATAATTCAACTCTCGAGAATGGTCTCTGTTAGAAAACAGGGAAATACCGGAACCACCGTCCTTTTTCCGCATCCATGCATTTCTCCTCGTTACTGTTGCCTGGAACTTTTTCTTGCTCTTCTGCTCTTCATTTTCTATTGAATTACAGCGACGTACAGACAGAAAATATCAAGTATCGCATGTCTAGCAGAATCTTTTATAAGATTAATCACGTTGTGCCTGCTTAAAGCAGATCGCTTTGAAACACTGATTACGCAGTAAAACATATGGAATTTGCGATTTAAATTTATGCAACTTAAAAAACATAATTAAAAGTAATTTAATATCTTGGAAAATATTGAGAATTGATTTTTCATTCGCGGTGATGATGAAAAGTGCGTGAAGGATAAAGAAATAATGAAGAGGATGCGGATAAAAAAAAATTGAAGACAGAAGAAGGGTGAAAAGGAAGAGAAGGGAGATAAAGGGACGACTCCCTACGCATCATCGTTCGGCTATTTTTTCGGTTCGATCGTAAAATCTAATGGGCGCATAAACCGTGGAAAAGAAGCTTCGGCATAAAAAAGAGAACCGTCAACGATAGAAGCATTATTAATACTTTATGTTAATTACCGTATCGTTTGGTTCGTCGAACGGCCTTAAATCGAGTTGCTAAACAGCCGTGCCTGATCGTAAATTCGTTGTCTCGGCTTGACGCTCGATTAAAATCTGCTTCCAGGGGGAATGGCCTCCCTTTTTCTCGTCCTTTTCACCACGTCGATACAGCTTTCCTCATTGATGCTAATCGGCTGTGATAATCGATTAAAATTACAAGAGCGTTATTGAATCTCTAAGTAAATGGATCCTCTTCACTCGATTAATTAAGCAGCAAATATTAGATGATAAATAAAATGCGCATTCCTAATTGTTTTCGTCTAATGCAAAAAGCGTAGACGGTTTAGATCCGCGTATCGTTTTCTTGCAATCAGCGTCTACCAAGATGGAAATATAATTGATACGTAATGATTCGGGCAATTGCTTTATTAACTCCCTTTGTTCTCCCACTCAGGAGCATCGCGTGATTGCATATTTCATTATGTAACAGCCACATGGTGTATCATACATGCTTTGTAATTCAACCTGATTGTGGTCTAACTATAAGAACCAAACTGCCGATTCATTCGCCCTGCTGGACGTAACAAAGGCGCACGCACAGTAGCAATCGCTATAATCTGGTCACTTATGCCGACATAATGGCTTACAATCTTCGGACGGTTTCTCCGTTTTAAGACCCCAATCACTTTGCCATCGCAGCTGCTATAAAAAAGTACATTGTCGACTTCCTTGATTAATTCTTTCATTCAGGGCAACTTCCTTCCGTATTTTGCTGGGAGCGTAGCTCCTAGTCTACCAGCGTCGTGTGTCGATCGACAGCAACCTTTTCGTAGTATCTGCGATGACATACATTGCGTGACGATGTAGAAAATTTATAGTTGATTAGACGTGTCAAAGTTCATTCGCGGCGTCCTTTATGGTTAAGTTAAATACTAAGAAATTGATCGAAAACGTTGATCGGGATAATATTTGTGCGAGATTAAGAATTCGACATGTATATTTATAATGGGAGATTTAATACACATTTTATGATCATGAATCAATTCTTGAACGCAATCAAAAGCGCAATTTAGATATTGATTCGTGTTTATGATCATGACATATGGTATCTGAATTTTCATGATTGTTTTGTGAATGTTGAATTATAAATACATATTATAATATACGTGCAGTATAGGGGAGAGTTGCTGAATGCGTACCGGTCTCCTAAATCGTACCTCTTCAATATTTTATAGTTTCATTTAATA
>VBVR01005510.1:0-11943 GCA_011638315.1 Tetramorium parvispinum
GTGTTAAAACGATCTGTAGTATGTTTTTATTGAAATATTTCTTTATTTTACCGTAGTTTGCAACAATTGTCACCGTAATCTAGCCGTCAAATTTCTCGCTTCTGACGTCACGAATCAAAATGGCTGTGCTGGGTACCCAGGAGCCTTAACAAGTTTAGTTTAAAACAAAAACAAAATTTAAAATTTTATTAAATTTATAATAAATAAAATCGTACCGTAGTTTTCTAATATGGAATGATTACATTTCAAGTATCATTCATTACTGTTCGCCCTCGCAAGCCTTTTCTGACAATAAATCATGTCTAGTATTAAAAGCATTTTTTTACCTGCTTTATTTGAAAAGGGAAACTTGCGGACCTTTATTCGTCACATATTTTGCAGGCAAACGAATATCTACGAAACGAGATCTTTTTCTTTCTATGGTTTCTAAGAATAAATCAAATATAACGTCAAACTAGAATATTCTGAAAGAAAAGAGGTCTGGTTTGGCAGATGTTCGTTTACCTGCAAAACAGGTGTCGAATAATGGTCCGGAAGTTTCTCTTTTCAAATAAAGACCTTTTCAGATAAAGCAGATAAAAAAATGCTTTTAACGCATTGGTGCAATTGAGCCTTAGTCATGTTTTTTTTTAATTCAAAGTCTTCTAATATTGGTAATTAGAAAAGTGATATTTTTTATTATTAAATAGGAAGATGATAATCTATGCATGTACAAATGTGCTATATATATGTTGCTTCTTCAACTTCAGTTAAACTATTTTATTGTCATCAATATTAATTTATTCATTATGTTCACAATTGTATCAGAAATAAATTCCGGTATTACTTGAATATTTTAATTCTTCTATAATATTTCAAAAGCATTTTTCGTTCTCAAAATATGTTCTAAGTGTATCAATTGTATTTAAAAAAAACACTCATAATAATGCAAAGGCAAAATTGCAATCGAACAATAAAATGCTCTCTTATTTTTACAAATTCCTGCTGTAGATCTTTAGGAATTAGTGGTTTCAAAATCGTTCTAGTTTAAGAATAATGGTACTATTTTATTTGTGCATGTATCTCTAAGATTTCTTAAGACCCCAAATTTCCAAATAATGTCTTCACAAATACATACGTTTTGTCAATATGTATTTGCCGATATCTATTTTAAGGACAGATAATAAGGTTGTGTAAACAGTTCTAATAGAGTTTAAGGTTTGTGTAAACAGCTCTAATAGTTTGAGGTTTTGCACATGAATACAATTTGATCTTTACATTTTCTAACAGTGAGAATTGTTCTTTGCATGTTTTTTATTATTATATAATTTTCTAATAAAAAATAATTATGATATAAAATAAATTTTCGGAAATACATTTGTATTCATTATCAATTTTGTCGGATATAATTATATCCAAAGTCATGAAGATTTTCTTTTTTTGATCAATAAAAATATTTTTTTATCTTTTATCTTGTTTTTTTTATCATGACGTGAGGATTATAGAATATGTTTCATGTTCGTTACATTTCAGTATTAAATTTTACGATTGAATAAATTAAATTATACTGCAGAAAATACTGTTAAAAAATGCGATACTTAATTACATTTCGTCATTAACAGATAATTTTTTTTATAACAATAGTTGCAAATGTAATCTTGAAAGATCAGAAAGAATAACTACTGATGTTATTTTGCATAGCATATATGTAGCATCTGTATTTAAATTAAAATTTCAATTAAAAATGAAACTATGTACATGATGTTTATTTAATATATGCATAGATTAAAGAAAATTATTGCAATAATAAAAAATAATATTTAAATTTTACATATATGAGCATATTATGTAATTACTTTACTATACAACAGATATTACAAATTTATTACATAATAATGGAATCACTGCAAATTTATTATTCATTGATGAAATTTAACATTTTTCTTTAATATCTTTACAATCGAATATTGATGTTTTTGACGAGAGAAATTTATTTTTTTTGTGTTATTAATGCTACTGCATTGGTGGTAATTCATTAATTATAATGAACTCATTTATCTTGAAAACAACTGATTTTTTCGATTTATTGATCTATACCTAGAAAATTATGAATTTTTATTTGCGGAATCAAAATGACATCATTTCATTAGAAAAAAAAAGTTTTTGAACATGTTTTGTTTTATAATTGACGTATCTGAAAATTTATTTTCCGTAAAAAAGAATTTTTTTAAACTAAAACTTTTTTCTTTTCCAAAATGCGGTAATCTCTAAATATACTAAAATAGTTATATTCATTCATTCCACTCTACATATAATATTCAGTGATATATATATCGATAGTACTCAAAGTAACTATTTCATGAAAAATAATCATTGTTTTATATTATTTTACTGCTTTATCATTATTTCATTTTTAGGTCATGATGATCGAGTAGGCGGAAGGAATGTAGGGAAAGATGGTGGACCTCACATGGGTCCAATCAAGCATCGCGTATCGTTTAAAACTCTTAGACCAGGAAGGAAATTTGGTCCGAAGGATTTAGCATTAGCAACTTTAGACGAAGATATTCCAATGGCAGGAAGTTCCAATAACAATACGAGGCAGGTCATAATAAATCAGGTAGATAGAGATCGCGGTGACAGAGCTTGGCACACAATCTCTCGTGGAAGGAATAGTCCGATGCCGAATAGGAATTTCAAGGGAGGTCAAAGAGTACGTCCGCTTCCGTTAATAGAATCCAATTGGTATAGAATAATTGTAAGTATATTTCTGTAATTTTATTATAATTAATGACGCATATATAGATTGAAACTAAATTATTACTTGTACATATTTTACAGATTCCATATGGTCATAAGTACGATAAGGATTATGTTATCAATACTCTATTGAATTATATGGCGCCTGAAGTATTTGTTCCAATAACGGTAAATAATATTTTTTTTAATTCATATTTTTCATTTAATATATCAGTATAATTTAAATCATATAATGATAAGCCTACACACACGCACGCACGCACACACACACACACACGCGCGCGCGCGTTTATTATTTCGTTTGTGTGTGTGCGTGCGTGCGTGCGTGTGTAATACGACAAATAAAAATCAATTTGAAATTATAAATCCTCACAACTAAAATTAATAAAAAATTTATTTACAGTACAAGCTTTTGGGAAATGAAGCTAGTTTTTATGTAGATGATCATAGAACAGCGAATGCGTTATTGAATTGTGATCGTAAGATTACAATGAGTGATGGATTCAAACTTCAAGTGAAAGCGAAACCAATTGGATTTCCGACAGTTGGCGATATTGATGATAAGTTGAAAGAACGATTGAAGCAAGCAATGGTGAAGAGATATGTCCAAGGGACAAATTCTTTGGATTTGTCCAAGTTTCATCTTGACCCAGAATTGTGTTCTGATTACTTTTGTGCATTGTTCCAACCGATTATGTTGATGACTGTGTTGGATATTGTTGCGGAGCATATACCGCATTTAGATGCACTGAATTTGGAGGGCAACAAGTTGCAGAATATTGAAAGACTCAATGTGCTCAGCAAGAAGTTCTCTAAGTTGAAGATTCTTTATATCGGCGATAACAAGGTGAATAACCGAATAAAAAAAATAGGTATAACTTGCTCATCAATATAATGTTCGGTTTTAATGATTTCTGAATTAATTGCATATTCTAGATTAAGGACATTCACCAACTTGATGCTATTAAGGAGTTGAAATTAGATGAATTGAAATTAACGGGAAATCCTATGTGTAAGAAGTACAAGTCTCGACAAAATGATTATGTCAGGTAATGTTTCAACGTATTCTTTTTTCCACAGAAACAGAGAGTATTAAGACTAATTTGCTAATCTGTTCGTAGTATTCCGGCAGTGATCATTATATGTACTTTGATAATTTTTTCAATTAAACATCTTTAAGAGGATATTTGCTTAAAAATAGTTAATTTTTAGGATTTTCTTTCTCAAAGCTTAATTCTTTATGACATCAAATAAAATGTTTTTATTTATATTATTAAATTACAAATTTTTATTAAACAGAATATTTTTGCACGATTAATTTTCAAATATTTCAATTAAACTATTTGCATGCTTGTATTATTTAATAACGAAACTTATATTTTTGTTATTTGTTATTGGACCATGTGGACTTTTCTTTTTCAATTATAGTGATATTCGGAGAAGATTCCCAAAGCTTCTACGTTTGGTGAGTATCGTTGTTATATATTATTAGATATGTACATATTTAAAATTGAACTGTTTTCATGTAACACAAGTTTGAATTACACTGCTCGACAGGATGGCATAGAATTACCACGTCCAATTGTATTCGATGTAGTCGACGACGCTGCTAAAGTACTTCCATCGCAAAGAATGTTCGTCCCCAATCCAAAGATGCAAGAAATCGCGAGTCAATTCTTACAACAGTATTTTACAATCTTCGATAGTGAAAACCGTCAACCTCTACTTGATGCATACAACGAACGTGCAAACTTTAGTTTGACGATAACCACTTCCCAGAATAACAAGTTAAATGGATATCTCGTGGAAAATCGTAATTTGTTCAGAATAAATGACGCAGCTAGAAGACAGAGATTATTGAAACAAGGTCGATTGCCTGTAGTTTCTTATATATCAGAAATGCCGCGAACTAGGCATTTGTTGAATACTTTTACCATGGATATTACTCTTGCTACACAAGCTATGATGTGTATCACGATAACGGGCTATTTTCAAGAACTTGATAACAAAGAGGAGCCCATTCGCTATTTCAATCGAACGTTTATCATTGTTCCGGAAGGTGAAGGATATTGTATTCGGAATGAGCAATTGCATCTTAGTCAACCACCTGAGGAACAATTGAAGCAACTGCATCACCAATTGAATCAGCTAAACAGTCAACAAACCCAATCACCCCCGGCCAGGTTAGAAACCAACGTTGAAGCAGCGAAGCCTATAACAACGGAACTTAGTAATGACATAAAGCAGCAGATGACGATAACATTAAGCCAGCAGACAAATATGAATCTGGAATGGAGCTTGAAGTGCTTACAAGAAACACAGTGGAACTACAACAATGCACTTTCTGCCTTTCAAGAATTCTACAAACGTGGACAGGTACCATCAGAAGCGTTTACGAAATAAACGTTTATTTAGTAAGAATTTTCCATTGTGATAACTTCTCAGAAAAGTCCGAGACAGTAAACTTCTTGTAAAATGTCAATCTTCCTTCTATTTCATTCCGTTTATATATTCTTTTATTTATGTCGTATATACTTATTTGTATCTTGTATCAAAACTTGAACAAAAAGTTGAATATTTCTACTTGCCATTTTGTTTCTTTGACAAAAAGACAATTATTAGTTTTTGCAAGGAAAAAAAAATCGAAAAAAAATTAATACATTAGAATTTTTTTAGGAAATTTGAGATGTATATGTATAATTCGTTTTGTTTAAATTCAAGCTTTCAAAATTGCACATAGTACATTCGCATGAAAATGGTTAAAAATCATAATTTCAATCTCATAATCTTCGCTTATAAAAAAGACCAGTTATTTTTTATATTATGATTTTTAACAAATTTCATATCGTATGTATAAAATATTATTTGATAGCACTAGTGAAAAATATTTTGAAATTTTTTTTTAAAAGAATTATGTGTACGTCATGTTTTTTTAAATTTTGTTTATGAATAAGCTTGTAAAATTAGAAATATTTGTAATTTAAAATATAAATATATATATTAAGTTGTAGTAAAATACTAATCTTTAGGCAATATGTGTGATGAAATCACTCATGTATGATGAAACATTATGTGATTACTGAATATTCTTAAGATTTATTTTTTTTAAGCAATTATTTGTTGCTATTAGTGATCATTTGATACTTTTCATTGGTGCTGTTATATTGACAAATATATAATGCGTAAACATAGATTATATGTGCATTTAATAATAGTAAAACAAAGCGAATTTCCTAATACATTATTAATCAATATAATATCGAAACAAAATTGTAATAATTTGACAAATAATATTTGGTTACAAATGTTCGGTTCTCAGGTTTTGATACATGGTGTAAAAAATGCTTCCTTAAATTTAAGAGCATTTAAAAATGCAAAAAGAAATTAAACTTTAAAACTTGTAAAAATTTAGTTATGTCTGTTCGTTAGGAGAATAGAAAATATCATTAATTTCGCGTTAAAATTTATAAGCACACATTCATAATTAAATTTTCAGCATAATGTTGACATAGTACAATATTAATGACAAAATATTTTTTGGTGAAAAATTACATACTATTTGGTAAAATAATACATCATAAAAACAAATTTTATGATGTATTTTTCAATCACGCACTCATAAGCGTTTATAATATATATCACAATTTCCATAGTTAATCAATTTATTTGAGTTATAAAAGTATAGACAAAAAATGTATATTCTATTAACATCTTTACATTGCCGATTTATGTTTCATATATATTCAATGATGTTAGATATAGAAAAATTTAAATTTTTTGATAAACTTACAGGTGATATGTATATATTTAAAAGATATTGATACTATTTATTATAAAAAAATTAAAAAAAGAATTGTAAAGAAGAGATTTTTATAGTATAAGCAAGTTGAATTCTCTATATTATATACATAAATATATATATGTGTATGTGTGTATGCATATATATATATAGAAATCAATTTCATATTTATGGAAAATTAAAAAGTATCTTTATCTTTTTGTCTATATAAAAAAGATTTCAGTTTGTACATAACAAAAAAGGCATTTATAATATCTAGCTATATCTTCTTAACTGTATCTAACATCATTATATAGGTAACTTGAAAAATTTTACATCAAAATAATTAAGTAAAAGAAGAATATAATTCTATATAAAAAATTCGATTTTTCAAATATAGAATTATGTTTTTGCTCGATTAAGGGGGTATTTGTTCAAAAAGAACTGCAAAATAGGCAATTTTTGGGGCTGTTTTTCATAAATGAGAAAACATAATACCTGTGAAATGTAAGGTGCAATGTGCGGTCATTCCGAAATATTTAGCCTTGATAGTTGTTATAATTGAGCTCGTTCTAATTAAAGTCCTTACATTTTAGTAAATTAATTATTTTTATATGATATATAGTAAATAAGATAAGAAAATAATAACAAATACATATTTAAAATAACAAGTTTTTAGATGTTTTCGTTTATGGGAAAGAAATTCTAAATTGCCTATTTTACTTTTGAGAGCAAGCATCCCCTTAATTAGATTTCATCAAACGCACAGATGAATATTAGTTTATAGCTTTTAAAGTCTTGAATATATAATAATTCAATCAATAGAATATTTTAATATACAGGTATATATCAAACCATATTTAAAGAAACAACTAGTGCAGTTTTGTAAAAAGTATAATTAGTTTCTCAAAATTGTCATTTAACGTTGTCAATCGTAGTTGAATAGCTTTTTTTTTTTAATTGTAAATAGTGTTATAAAACATAGATTTATGCGTAAGTCGCTAGTCATATACTTAGGTGAAACGACGCTCGCTTACATTGTGTGAGTATAAATTATTCGACTGAGGAATATTCGTGACGGATTCAAGTTTTTTTTTTCTCGCAATATACGTTAACGTTGCGTATGTGCGAAACGCAACTTTTTTTTTTAGGATGTGATTTGCATTCCATGTACACGCACATACATACATTATACGCATCCATAAAACAATGAACAGCTCGTGTACTAAAATGATGTTCTGAAAATTTCAACTCCAGAACAATATCCTGATATTCCTAACTGGGATTCTTAACTCGAGCTGCAAGGACACGTTGTGTCAGAAAATGAACGAGTCCCAAATATCATCTCTGGTATTTATGGGATTAAGGTGGGAGGACACGGCGTAGGTGTTTGAAGAACATAGAATGTTCTTCGTTCTTCGAACGAGGTGATTAAGCGCCAGTTGATTAAGCACATTGCAGCTTACATCCCACGATATATGCGTGTAGCTTATATCGTCGCAGTGGGGATAATATATCTGCATTTCTCTTGAACTAAGAGGACATTTCTATGTGTTTAAGAGGCAGAACTTTGGTGTGCGGATGTATTGTAAAATATATATTTAAACGGTTTCACGCATCTATTAATAATAATATTCGTGTAGTAGCATGGGAGATTATAATATCGCAAGCGCCTAAATAGAAAGAGGAAGCGAAGAGAAATAATTTATACTCACATACTCGTATGCGATTTTAATTTAAGAAAAAAAATGTATACACATATGTAGAGAGAAAAAGAGCGTGCATGCATTTTGACTGATTAATGACACGCGAAGATCAAAGAGACTATTACTTACATTTATAAACAGAATATGTAAATCACTGTGATGTAATCGAATAGAAAATAGAAATTTTTTTTTACGATTGTTCTTAGATATGTACGAAGAAAATAATTAATGGGTATTTTTTATTAAAAAGTATAAATAAAAAGATCTGATATAAATGTTACTTCGCACAAGAAAGAAAATATCATCAAATTATTATGTAATTAATAGATGATAATATCAAATCTTACGCAAAATGTTTTATACAAAATGTAAATATTTTTATTAATTATGTCATTGATGTATTAAGAATTGCTTCATACGCGCAAGCAATGCTTGACTGTACTATATAAATAAAAAATATGATATTTTATAAATCGTCTACGTGAACTTAATTATCCAAGAGAGCATCCTAATTTATATGAAGAAATGCATATATAAGAATATTTTCTTTATTCATAGTCGTATTTTTCAAATATTTGGAAGTACTTTTAATATAATTATTTATTTATTTTTTAAACATAAATTTATTCATTCCTTAACATTTTTAATACGCAATTTTGATAATGCAACATATGTCATCAAAATTTTAATTTTTACGCTTACATTATTCCAGTACACTCTTCTCATTATTTATCAAGTGACATTGGTTTGGTCGCGAAATTCATAGAGACAACATATACATAAACATAAACTTCCTTTCTTTCATATGTCAGATAAAGACTTATGTTAGAAAGACGAAAGGAAGAGAACGGTTGATGTAGTATTGACAAGTTCGTTAGTTCTATGTGAGAAACGAACTTGTTTCTACAAAAAAATAAACATCGAGTTCAACATATTCTTTGACGCGGATTATTCTCAATTGCGTTTCAAGTGATTCCCGTGAAGCAAGTACGTTTTTAATTTTGTACATCCATGTCGCACGCAGTCAAAGAGAAGGAGAAATTATCTAATGGGACAAGAAAAGGAAAGTTTGCGGAAATCTTTTCTTATACTGTGACTCGTTCCTTGACACGGCAAAGAAATCATTTCGCATGGGTATTTTAAATTTGATCAATCATAATTTCATAGCTCAGTATTTCAAGGCATAATATCAACGTGTAAACTGCGCATAATTACGTTTACGACAATATCTGTGCGTTTTGAAAATAGTTATTGGAGAACGAAAAATATTCCTTCATTGGACGTTAATACAATAATAAATATCCGATATAATAAACGCGATATACGCGATACATTACAGCACATTCCGTGAAATAAAAATAATATACAAGTTCGGCAATTTAATGCTTTTTGCAGTATATAATCGAAAAAGGAGACAAGGAACTAACGCAAGAAGAAAAATATGCTTTCTCTTCTGATATTATCGGATCGGCATTTTTTTACTTAAAAAAACATGTTTTGGTAACACCATGGAGGGTAAGTAACAAAATATTATGAAAATTTTGTAATCTAATGTTTCGTGCCTCGTATTTTTAGCAAAACTGAGTATAAATCGAGATTTAAATGTTTCGTTTCAATATTTCGTTATCAGATTCTGAAAAGTTCGAATAATCATAAGTTTATAGATCTTAAAGTCTAAATACACGCAAGTGTATACAAGAACCCAGGTAGAAGAAAAATTATAATGACATCATATTGACACAAAAATGTTGCTAAAACAGCGATAAAATGGCACAATAATGACATTTGGGAGTCGGTTTGAAGTCATTTTGACATCTTTATGACTTCTTGTTCCACCTGGGAATAAGAACTATTAAATATAAAAAAGTGTAACTTCCTATTTTATACATAGATCAATAAGCGAGTTAAAATGTAATTAACTGTAGATTAAACTATATAGTATATCTTACAATTAATTAATGCAAATTTGAAATGATGTTTCTATCGTACACGCATATTATAATTGTAAGAATAAAGAATCGTTTAAAGACGATTATTAATACGGTTATTAATATGATTGTTTTAGAGCGTAAGCGTACTCAACGAATACGGTTTCAATATCTATTTCAAGGAAGAACTTCTTCAACGTACCGACAGCGTCAAAGCACGCGGTGTGATTTATACGTTGCTAAAACTTTCGAATGTTTACAAGAGGAGAGGTATAATAACCATCTCGACGGGCAACTTTGCTTTTGTTCTCTGTCAGTATGCAACCAAATTTATTGTACCGTTGACGGTGGTGTTTCCGACATCAACGCCAAAAGAAAGAGTCGATTGGTGTCGGCAATACTCAAAATTAAATCCACAAATAACGGTGTACGCTTACGGTGACAATATGCTAGAAGCTCATGAACACGCTGTGCAAGTAGCCAAGAAGAAAGGCTTGTTTTATCTTGACGGGTACTTTTTAGCAAAATCTTTTACCTAATTAAAATTACATTCTTGCTAAAAGAAATACTTTCATCAATTTATTTGCATTTCCTTTTAATCTAATCGTTTGAATATTAGTTAAATTAAAGGACATTACATTTTTTAATCATACTTTATTATTATTAACATTAAATTGTTATTATTAATATTATTAGGGAATGTTGACAATTTATTAATAATTTCCTGATTAAATTATGAGACATTTTCTGAACAGGAACAATCATCCAAATATGATCATTGGCCAAGCCACAATAGCCATCGAAATGCTGACAGAAGAATTAGAAATCGATGCGGTTATATTACCGACAACAATTGACGGTTGCGCATTAACAACAGCTATTGCAACAGTTATCAAAGAATTGAAATCGAAAATAAGAGTTATTGTAAGTTAACGGATATATTTATATAATTTTTCATTTGTGCATTATTGGTTCATTAATGAATCGTCGCAAGAAAATGTATATACCTACTTCAGATTACAAGAACTTAATTTGTACATTATATTCTCTCTAATTCTTAGGAGGTTCAAAGTGAGGAACTTGATCCTTTATTCCAAGACGTGGTAAAACGAACAGATTCGAATGAGGAATTTGAAATTCCCACCAGGATGTATCTAGCGTCTCCTCTTATGAATTTACCGAATTGCGTGATCGATCGGGTTATCCGAATAAATCAAACGTTGATTGATAATGCATACAAATATCTACAAGAAAAGGAAGGCTATTGTAACGTTCATGCAGCAATTGGTTTAGCGCCGATTTACGCTGGTCTGCTCGATGATCTAAAAGGAAAAAGGTGACTTATTTTATAAATTCAATAGTTTTTTTAATTTTTATTTTTAGTTTGATTGATGATACATGATTATGAGGCACATGCAATAGTTTCAATTTTTTAATATTATTTTATAATATGATCTATGATTATAATATGATTTTTCTGTGCGCGGCAGAGTGGTAATACCTCTTTACGGTAGAATGGACTCGAGTATTGATTTACAATCAGCACAGGAAGAATATATATCAGAAATTCGCGTTGGCTTCTCACCGACACGAAATTATTATCAGTAGATTTTTGGATAGGTAGTTAACAAAGCTGATAATGAGAATCATAAAGAAAATTGTGCGTATCTATTGTAAGTACACTCAGATAATATACGAAACAATCAGTTTCTGTACCCAGATAGGAAAGCATGCAGACAAATTTTAGCCTCATTTTAATTTTAAAATATAATGTCTAATATATTGCGTAATA
>VBVR01005511.1:0-11944 GCA_011638315.1 Tetramorium parvispinum
GACAAACTCTGAACTCTCGATAAATGGCATTCGCTTCCCATGTCACGCCACGTTATCGATCACGCACGAACCGCTTCTCTCTCTCTCTTCGGGATAGCTTCTAATAATATTTACTCACGTGTCATTCATTTTTTTCTCTCCTCGATAAGTATATAACATTAGCGGCCGCAGAAGACTGTATTAAAATTCGATCGTCACAAAATCATTCTCTATTCATGCTCATTAAAAAACACTTCAGTAATTATCTCATATCTGAATTCCTGAACTTTGTTCATGTATAACAGGAGCTTTAATTCATCCGCGTCGAAAAAGTTCCCAGAAAATTCACTCCATTTTATATCGCATATACATACACCGATACGCTCGGATGAAAAAAGGAGAAGCGTGTATTGAACGATATATAAATACATATATAAGATACTCTACAATACAATACGAATATATAAATATATTCAGAAAAATGAATATATAATTTTATTACATGCATTATCAATCTTTATTATTTAGGAATAAATTTTAGAACGAAATATTCTCTATCGTTATATATATCGAGATAATGTATGTGATCTCGTGCTATATTATCACTGATAATTTATCGATCTAATGCAGAGCCCATTGCATGAAAAATCGTCTTGAATAAATTAAGGTGCAGGCTATTGCATAAAAAGTAGGCAAAAGATATCAAGTATCGATTTGTGTAGCAATTATGTTGCGCCGGTCATCGTTAAAGAAAGAGTAACGCGGATAAAAGTTTTAAAGGAATTGAACGGCATGCGACGGTCAATGAGAAACTATCTCGTGTAAAGAACTTTAGCCATTCACATAGGCAGAGAGAAAGAAAGTTGACCTTAACCGATAGCCATTCTATTCTTAGCTAATGCTTTAATACACTGATACGAGACACATAGTTCGATTTATATCGATCAACAATGTAAATGCACGTACAAACATGATATCGCGATGTCATATCGTTTTATGGGGAAAGTTTTTTAATTAATTTTTATGCCTTCTTATAGTTAGTGTATTAAAAAAAGTGTGAGATTTGTCTAGAATTTTATTTAATTAATAACAAATGAAAATAGAAATAGTTATCGATCGAAAGCTCCATCACATTGAAAATCATATGTTTTAGAATCCTCTTTACAAATCCTACTTATTTTGTATTAATCTATTTACTCATTTTGTTTAGAAATAAAAATTTGAAATAAAAATTCAAGAATATACAGCTTGCTTCCCAAGACTTATTTGATATTTATTTGAATTTTCCATCTGCTCGAGTGAAAAGATCTCATTCAGAAATAGAAAAGTTGTAAGTAGATTCCCAGTAGAATTAGAGCAGATTCTGAAGAAGACGGTTTATTTTTAACTTTAGAATCGCGGCATTTTAACATTGAGTGATTCGATTCAATACAGTTATTTCTACATTATTTGCCTCCTTTCAAATCGATAATGGGGAGAGGAAGGGAGAAATCATATAACAACGCGGTTCAAGAGAGATCGCGAAGAGGTGGATCGTCTCTCTCTGGAAGCCTGTAAATTCATTTTTCCCTTGTCGATGGAAACAATTTCGACGTCAGGTGCATGTAGGTCACGCCGACAGAAAATGAGATATTTCGTTTCTTCCTTTCCACCGCAGTATACAGATCGTTACTATGTATACGGATACATTGGATATTCGTAAAGTAAACTTTATGCAATATATGTACACTGAGAGAAAAATATAGTTATTTTTGGATCTAACCATAATTTTATAATATTTCTAACACAAAATATGATTAACTTAATTATATGCATCATTATGTTAACCATAATTATCATTAGAAATACTATAAAATTGTAGTTGGGTCCAAAAGTAAATATATTTTTCTTTCAGTATAAAAACATATCTTTTTCTTATTCTTACATTATTATAGTTTATTTAATATTTAATGATAATCATAATGATGATAATCATAATCATATCAATTATAATATATTTTATATGATAAATGATTATATATGTCGAGATACAGTATGCATCTAAAAATTCCTTACGAAAGATAGCGCAATATACTAAATACGTCATTATAAAATATCGAAATATTATAATAAGAAGTTTCACATAAGACGTGTGTAGCAATTAGGTGCTACATGATTTATTATCCAACAATATTTATTATAAATTCAAATATGTTTAAAATTGTATATCATTTTTCCTAATAATTTCACTGAACCAATTTATATATATGAATCTCTCCTTAATTAAAAAAATTTTAATTATAGTATATATATTATAGAAATTGCATGCGTTATTAAATTAAAGAAAATTTGATTCAGTGCAAAGAAAACCAATTTTGCCGTATAACTTATTTCAATGCATTAATATTACGAATGTCTGTTCGATATAGGTATATCATCACGGCTCTGTGCGACTCGTGTCAGAGCGGCGATGTGGTGGTAGCAGTGGTGTTCTGGGTGGGTTATTTCAACAGCGCCTTGAATCCGCTAATCTATGCGTACTTCAATCGCGAGTTTCGCGCGGCCTTTCGCAAAACCCTCGAAAGCTGCTGCCGCGCGATTGGACCGATGCGCGATCTACGCCAGGTGCATCGCAAACAAGACCTCGTGCACAGCAACGCCTCGTCTGAGCTGCACGTCAACAATCAGTTGCGCAATAGTGAGATGACCAATGTCCACATCGAGGCGTGTATTTAAACGAATCGTGCGATCCGGCGAAGTAAAAGTAACAGCAGAGTTCTCAGAGCATCTTCTGAATAAAAGAAATGAGTAGGATCGGAACGGCAGGTAGGAGAGCCAAATCCCAAACACTAAAACACAAAATTAGGACGATCAAAAAATTTCTGTTGTTTCCTGTACAAAAGTGTTTAACAATTTGATACTATAATATATTCTTCTCCGTACGAAAATGTCAAGCTTAAAGAATTAATTTTAAAAATGTAGAAAAGATTTTATTTGAAAAAGAATTTAATTTTTGAAATATAACAAAAAGCATAGCTTGACAAAATTGTATTTTTTTTTTGAAAAAAATAATGTATACTTTTTACGTTGATAAAAAAAATGATCGAAATTTTTGATCAACTTAATATTACGAAGACGTTGATATTGTCTTATCGCGTCTTCCTATTACAGTGTCTTTTCTGATTATCTCTTTGAGATAACGTTTAGAAAAAAAATTCAGGGATATAATAAAATATAAAGAAGAATAAGAAATCCAATATCTTAAAGAATTTATCATGAAAATTAAGACTGTTTAAAAAACACAAAGAATTTATCATTAAAATTAAGATCGTTTCAAATTCGTCAAAAGATTTCAAGTCGTCGTTAAAGCTAAGGTCATAAAGTTGCATGACGTCATATATTTGCATCAAGTATTCGCAAATATCAAATATGATTAGCGAGAGAGAAGGTCATAGTCCCAAAGAGAATTTGAATAGAGTATGTACGCCATACTCGTGCCTATTTCGTCCTGCAACCGACCTATTTTAAGGGATACATTCGCCATTCGTTCCCCCAAGGGTCTATTTCTGTTCCGACAGCGTTCCATCAGGTCCGTAAATAAGGCTCCTGTCCGTCAGCAGATTGATGTTCCGATTCAGCAGTAATATTTTAACGGTGGGGCGATAACGTCGAAATGAACTTTCGAACTAATATTTGATTCGTACGCCAGCTTCTATTTTGTCCTAATTGATGTCATATGTTTTTGCAACAAATTAAATTTCTGCTCGTCCGAAATTGAATACATGAACAATATGATGAATACCAGACACTATAAAACATTTCAATGTTACTTCGTATACAGATATAAATATACATATATATATATATATTTATAAAATTTAGTAAAAAATTTGACTCTTAAAGCTTGCGTATAAAAGAATAATTTCTTTACCCTGTTATTTTCACTCTTAATTACTTATATCATTGAATAGTTTAGCTGAAAAATTAATTTCTGAAATTAATCAAAAGTTACATATGTATGTACTTTGAGGATTTTTTCTGAAGAAAGAAATTAGCTCAAATAACTGATAGAACGATTTGCAAGAAAGCATGAGAAGATTAATTAAAAAAAGATTTGAAGTATTTTTGTAGATTCGCGATTAAAGCAGAACCGAAGAGAAAAACAAAGAGACCAAAGAAAAGGGCTGGAAGGCGGGAGATATAAAGCCGTTCTACTCGTTTAGGGGATCACTTTGTACATAATTGCGCTGCAACAGCGCGTTTCGTTATAATCAAAGGGATTTATAATAACGAGCTCTTAGTGTTAAACGAGGTATCATTGTAAATACAAATCTGCGTTGGTTTAGGCTCGAGTAACTTCGTGTATAAATGTTAAAGCGTATCATCCCTCCCGCAAGACAAATCATTTTATCGGAATAGATAAATTTATGGGGGCATCTTATTAAAGAGAATCACTAAAATGCCAAAGACGAAAAGCAGAATATATTATATATACACATATACACAGTATACCTATATGTACAGCAATAAAACGTAAGAATGTTGAATTGATGTTCCATTATTCGTAACATATATTATATATTTATTATAATTTATTGTATATTGTTTATGAATGCAGTGAACATTCGATTCTAATTGGATCGAATTCATTTTTAATCTTTGGAAATATTTAAAAGGAATGGAGAAATGTGAGTTGCTTTTGTTATTGTCCACGTCGTCTAGTTATTTTTTGTGGACAGTCTTAAAAAACAGTGGTATTAAAATTATACTAGATCGATTTATCTCAGAAAGGATTTTTTATTTATCAAATTTCTTATTTTTTTGAAAGAAGTAATACGTCTAATTAGAAACAATATATTTTTAAATCGTTATTTTATATTGTTATATATTGATTTCTTACGTTTGATCAGATTTGGCATATGACAGTATTAATAATAAAAAATATAACATATTTAAATATTGTTTAATCTTATTGCATGTATATTATCAATTAATTAATAAAATATTCTGTAATATATTGCCATTTCAATCGAAGTATGTGAATAAAGTATGCATAATATAATTTTGATATTTTTTTTAATAGAGCCTTTTTTAAGGTTATTTTGATCTATTATTAGGTAGAACACATTTATGGAAAAAGATTGATAACGCAGTGATTCCAAAACAATCGTTTTACGAAAATGTAATTGATTTTTCAGTCTTTTTTTCTTTTTTGTATCATCGGCTGGCAGATCAAACAAGATGGTATACGTATATAGTTATGTATACTTCAGAATGCAGAACAATCACTAACGTAAATATGGTCGAGCGTGGACGATATCGTGGACGATATCGGTTTTTTTTTATTGCGATTACACATTGCAATTAGTAAAAATTGGAATTCAAATTACATAGATAGCAATTCCCAATAAATTTAACTTTCAAAATTTTAGAAAAACAAGAGAGAGAGAGAGAGAGAGATTTATAAAGAAATTTAGAAAAAAATAAACCTAAAAATTGTAATTTAATAGCTAATTTTAATTATATTTTAATTTAAAATATTTTTTTAAAAATTATTTTTATTTTGACAGTAAGTAAAATATATTTTTGCAACAATAAAAATCAATTTTAGAAGATTTATACATAAGTTTCTTATAAATTGTACTAGTTTTTTTCTTATGTATCATCATTTATATATACTTTGATTTCTATTCTCTTTTTTGTATACATATATAGAAAATTAATTATAAGGTATGAAATCGTTACGAAATCGTTTGCCAGCTCGATCCATTCGTATATCACGTATCTGTTAGACTACGGCTATAAAGGCGGCTAGTGACCTCCTAATATAACGTAATGTGCAACGTTGTAAATTGATGTTTATGAGACGTTTTTGACATTAAAGCGGATTTGCAAGCGATAAAGTTGGCAAAGCAGTTTTAGTGTCAGGGAGAAAAAGGAAAACCGATTTCAGACGATTTATAATTCGCGAAAAGATTATTAAAACATTTTCAAGTATTGAAAAAACCAAACAAAAGAGATTAAATATATAAAAATTTATATATTTGATACGTCTCGAATTATCGATCGTCTGAAATAGGTCTTAGACAAAAAGACATTCCCAGTGAAAAAGAAACACGTAGTATTTTAATGACAATAGGGCGAATGAAAAAAATTTATCGTTCGTTTTATGGGCGCGTAATTTCCATAAACTTTAGATTGGTAACGAAGTCGTTCTGCGAGAGACTGTGGTAATCTTGGATACATGATTACATGCGTACGATGGAATTTACAGGTTGCATAACTATATTTACTGCAGTGTGGTTTCATGGATCGTGGTACGTAACGAACGGGCTAATTCGCTGCGAGAATGTCGCTTGCGACTAATTTGCGGCGAATACTGCTAGATATTAGAGAAATTAATACGATAATAGATGGATACATTAATTTTCTTTCGTAAGTTTCAACGTCTGCATATATACGTATATATTTTGATGTAATAATTTATTATGCATATTTCTCATTTCAGAACGTTAACAATTATTAGTGATCTGAATCTGAAACGATGATAACTATTATAATTACAACCGTAATTGACAATATTATTACGTACTTTGAATTTTACAGTATATAACTATTAATTGTCAGTATTAATTAATAATTATCAAATTATTTAAACTACATTTAATGTACCTGAAATGGAACCAATCCATAAGTATATACAAATACATTTTCTCTTAATTATATATACAGTCTTTTAACAAAAATATGATTTAATTATTACACACACATACACATATACAAAAGTCATAATTATCAATAACCAAAATACTTTTTAATTTTATACTTCTTTTTAAGCATTTATGACATGTATATATTCAGTCCATCAATTGTTTTTCCGCAATTATAATCAAGTTACATCATCATTAATAGCGATAATTTAATTAATAGTTGCCTGCGTTGCTACGCATCCGCCATAATGAAAGCCTAATGCGTGATATATTTGCAAAATATTGCAAATAGCATTTTTATGTCATGACGGAAGAATATGTGTGTATGTGTATGAAACAAGATCTTCATGTAACGCGTGGGTACAGAGCGCGAATGTATAAACTGTATTTGGAGATGTGGATCTACTGTGTAGAAAATTAATAACAATGTTTTAAAGAAACATACCTTTTTTATGGCCCCCATTTACTTCCATTCAATCTACTACTATATTTTTTTTAATCCCTGCAAGGACTCTTCCAAAATTGAAAATAACAGATTAATCACTTCTTCTTTAAAACGAGATTATGTTTTTTTACTACTTTGTTAAATTATTCTAATTAAATTTTAATCTTCTATAGTGCTGTTCTACATTGTGCGAGTTGTTATTTCAGAAAGCCTGATAAATTCGCGAAAGTAAATATCGCAACAATTTTTCAACTTGGCGTGAAGAATAAAGATAATTTAAAACTAAAACCGTGTTATTTCAAGATACAAAATTTTTGTAAAATTTAAAAATCCTATCTTGTTCACAAGTAAAATTTAATAATTGATGTTAAAAAATCAATGAACAATTAGAATACTACATAAATAGAATATTAAACCAAATTGGAAAATTTTTTATTTGTGAAAAAAACTATACATAATATATTGCATAATTTATTTATTTAGAATTTTGCTTAATTTAGTTTAAAATTTATTTGTTTTGTTATCTGAGAACTTTTGTGGAGAACTTTCAACAGAATTACACGAATTTGTCGTTTTACGTCGAACATTTTGATAACATTTTAAACGTTTATGCTTGCAAAGCGTGAGATGCGACACCCCCCGTTCCAGAAAGCTTGTCAAGATTTCATGGGTAGTCAAACTGCGACGTCTGCTTAGCATCCGGGACAATGCATCCTCTCACTATTGTTGTAGGATGCACGCAACTGCTGCATCGAGAGAGCTGCATTCGCGTTATCGTAGAATATTTGCGCGAGCACACGTAAATTTATTTTCATTTTGAGTAAAATTGAATCTAAACATTGAATCATAAAAATTTCTGTTCTGTCAATTCCGTTCTCTCTTACATGTTCATAAATATTACTGAATCTCCTGTATGTTAATTTTACACAGCACTGAGAGAAAAGAGCATTAAAAGATTAATAGTTTAAGCAGTATTTTACATGTATTTCACATTTCATTTATACAACTACAAATAAGTATTGATAAACGTCTACTAATAGCCACTTTAGCTTTGGTAACTATACTGTAGAAAACATTCAAAGTTGTTTTCTATGAAGGATTTAAAGTTGCCCGAAAGTGCTTGTATTTTACCTCCTGAGTTTTATTACAGTCAGAAAAAGAGAAAAGTTAAAGTTTCATAAAATATATAAAGGGAAACGAACCATATAAACAAAATAAATTTCAAAGCAAAGTTTTATGTACAGTATAGTCCGCGATTTAATACATTGCTTCAGTCTAATATCGACACAATAAAGATATTTCTCAGGAATCTTTAATAAGAAAAATATTTTTTATTATTATTATACCTACTGTCAGAAAGAGATAAAAGATTTGAGTTACACAAAACAATACTTAATTTCCAGAAAAAAAGAGTAAAATGAAATTAGATATTTTATAGACAAAAAAACTTTTAGGATTATTGTTTTCTTTAATTCTTGAAATCTACGTACATTAAAAATAATATTGTTGATATTATTGCTTTCTTTTTTTTGCAAAATGTGCGTTGCGCGGGAAGTCCTTATTCTCTTTTATGAAACGCGCGCTCGCAAATCATTAATTACGCAAATCGCGAATAGGCGAAGGAGCGCGTCTCGGTCGTAATAAGAAGCCCGGCAATTAATTTGTGGAAATGAAATTGGGTTAATATGATATTGCTCCTGAAGTGAACCAAACATTTGCCTCCCGATTCGTGTATCATCAAACGTCGGGATGTTCTTGAAGACGCTGCCTCGTTGACGTCGATAGACATGTAACACGATAGAATATTCGCGTTCTATGTTGACGAAGGAAATTCAATTAAACCCTTCTCTTATAGAAACACAATCGGAGTCTGTTCAAAATCTTGACTAACACATAAACGCTTCTCTTCCAAAAATATCATATTTCAAATAAAATATTTTAAATGTTATTTCTTCTTAATTTTATTTCTTCTATAGAAATTTGATTTTATTTTTCTTAAAAGAGATTTTAATTTTTATTTGCAATTATTTTATAGTTATTTTGTAAATTTCAAAAATTAGTCTTGAAAATCTCCCATCACACATCTACATTTTAATATTCGTCTTGACAATATTAAAAGTTCAATACCAAATATCTTAAAATAATCTGCGAAAAATAATTTTGAAGCGTTTCAATTTGATTCTAAAATAGCGGAGAGAGAAAGAAATTTCTTCCTCTTAAATCATGTAAATCGAATTCCTTTCTTTATTTTTTTTCATCGACGCTTCTTCGAAAAGCGAGGGCGCACAATGTGGGACATACACCCGGTGCTGATGTGTCCCGGTTTCGATACTGGTTCTAGCTTTTTCCAGTTTCCAGTCCCTTTGCAACGCGGGCGGCTGCGTTCATGCATATGCGTTTCACAGATTTTCTAAGGACCGCTCATAAATGGGAAAGGTCGAGGTAAAACATCCAGGTCGCCTTTACTTATCGATGCACTTTCAATGCAATTTCGCAAGAATTAGTAAAATGTCATAGGGTGCTGCGGTAAAAACTCATTAAAGCGATGCTTTATTATGTAATTTTTTTGTATTTACATGAAAAAAAAAGAGAAAAGGAGAGGGAGAGAATAAAGTAACATAATATATAAAAATTAAAAATATACATAATTCTATTTTTGCTTCTGTATATTAATGTTTAGAATATATTTTATTTAAACATTACTTAATTTTTACTTATTATAAACTAAATTAAATATAATTTATAATAATAAATAATAGATTTATGATTAAATTAATATAAAGGTGTTGTAAATTTATTTTATAAAAAATATGAATACATCATGTTTAATTTTCCAAAATAACGTATGATTTTACTATGACAATCTTTTCGCAAACATCCAAAAGTATATTGCAGTATATGTATTCGATAACGACAATAAAATATTAAATTAAAATTATTGCGACCTTCGGAACCGAAAATTACGGATTATTGACCAATCGTCGCGATAAAAATAACATAACGCGAAGACCGTGTCGCACGTGTGCTTCATTAAAACTTACGGGTCGTGAAACGACCTCCAGACTTCGCTGTTCTCGCTTCATTACTTTATAATCGTTTATCCAAAGAATCTAAAATAGAAGTTATGCCCCAGTATTTAAAAAAAATATCGATGTTTCTTGAAAAGTAGGAAATTACAATGTTACTTTAAAGCTCTAATCCTGGCCAAATGGCTCTGTCAAGGCCTTTCCGTTTGACCAATAAAAAAAAACCTTTAATTCCTATTTCAAGAACATTTTATATTGTTAATAATCGCCACATATACACATATCTAATCAGAAGAGAACCTTTTTACGTAAATATCTTACAAATTGGATATTTCTTTGTAAAAAGAAATTGTCTTAGGAGAGGAAATTATTTTATAGAGAATTCTTCTTCTTTTGCTGTATAGCAAAAGAACTGAACAAAGTGCATCGATCCTTACTGTGCAAGATTATTACATATCGTAGGAGAAGGAATAAAGACATTTTATTTTACAGTACTTTTTAGAACGATTTTATAGAACTTTGCAGATTTAAGATATTTATTATAAGATTAAGATATTCATATTGATCTTACGTCGTAATTCGATGAATGTCGTTTTCGATTCTCCGGAGGAAACTTTGGTCGGAAACTTTAGATTTATATCAACTGTGAGGTATTTTTATGCAGGAACGAAGATAAATCTCTACGGAAAAATTTGGAAAATAAGAAAAATAATAATTAGGGAATTCAAAACTTTGTACAAAACTTCGAATAATTCGAAATAATTCGAGGATTTAACGCATTGCGTTGCTAGGCAGAATTAAAATGAATGGCGAAAAGCTTGATCGCGAACCGCCACTTTAACGTAGCCATTTAATTAACACGGAGTACGTTCATGGCAAAGCATAAAGTTTTATTAACTTTTGTGCAGAAATTTATCACAAACGAATGAAGGAATATAGTGTATATAAATGTTGTAATCATAATTTTTTATTCTTTAAAAATACTTATAACAGAATTTGTAATAAATTAGAAAAATAGAAGCAAATAGTTTTACATATAATTTTGTAATATACACAATTCTAATTTTCGAAAATTATAGATTTAAAACACTTGTCTAGAAAAAACATATTTTTCAATTATTAAAATATTACGATGTTGTAATTAGGAACTATTTAAATATGCGTAAAAATTTCGCGAAATAAAATACATCGATATTGGAAAATATGGATATGTTCTATTAACACAGTGCGCACGTAACATCTCGCAGCGAAAGGTTATCAAAACAATGTCATTCCTCCAATTAGTTTTACGTTATATTTAAAAATAATATGTAAAATCTGTAATGGACCATTTGGATACAAAATAAAAGAATTAATTGTATTTCTATATCTCAATTACTATATTTTAATTTCATTTATAGTTTATTATTTTATTACATTTCATATGTAAATTTTTTTACATATTCCACTTTATATGTATTTTATAAACTCTCCTTTCTATCTAACCTCTTTTTTATATTTTTATTTATTTTAACTATTTTATTTTCTTTCTAATTATTTGCGTATTCTAATTTATTATGTTTTATAATTGTCGTATTACATTAATATTAATTCTTATTTTGTATACACAAATTTTGCTATTATATATATTCGTTATTATTAATTTAAGTTAAAAAAAATTTGATATACACAGTTAATAAGATGATTTTATTAAATAATTCAAGAATATTTTAAAGTATATTTGATAATTCTAAAGCAGGGTCCACATTATCGAGCCAAACCTCGAGCCGAACGTCGTCGCGAGCCGATCATACGTCCATATTACC
>VBVR01005512.1:0-11938 GCA_011638315.1 Tetramorium parvispinum
TTCGGTTCGACGTTGCTATGCATTATATATATATATATATATATGTACATACATATACATACAGAACAGAGAGAAAAAGCACATAAATTTACCTGTCTATATATATATATATATATATGAGTGTCAACAATTATATTTTGATACGATCAACTTACAACGACAAATGCGTCTCTAAATTTGTCAGGTGCCTTCAAAATTGCTCGTGCCTTACAGTTTTCACGTGAGGAGGAATCAAAAATCAAAAGTGTCATCGAGTATCTTTCGCCGATACATATTTATTGTATTATATTTGTACGAAATTGTGCGGACTTAATGTTCCAATTTCCTCCTCGCGCGCAATATCAGTATTTTAACTATTTTTTATTTATTGCTCTATTGTATCGCGACGACACAAAGATTCACCAAGCCTATAACAAGACTTGGCATAACTTCGTGTGCGCCGTCATCTCTATGCCTTCCCGATCACATACTTTTCGTAGAAACGTTGAGTTTCTCTTGTCACACTATAGCGTGCAATCGATGTAATTCGCACGGCCGAAGACTCCACGATTATCCGACGCTGCGTCGCTTATCGACATCTATTCGTTTATTGACACGTATGTGGTCGAGAAAGAAAAAAAAAGAAAGCTCGCGGTTTCTTCGACGTGTGGCAGCTGAAAAACGCGACAGTCGTAGAATCGAATCGGTTTATCGGCATTTTCATGTTACAAACAATCACTATAATGTTATTAATTCTGTATTTTATTACATGTCTTTTTTTCTCTCATTAGTGAATTCGTTCGAAACGACCACATCTATCATTGTGATTTATCGAGAGGAAACGAACGGAAGAATGAGAGAAAGAGTGTATGTGTGTGCGTGTGCGTGTGTGTGTGTGTATGCATGCAATGTGAGTACTTGTGAGTACCTACAGCAGAGTATCGGAGAACGAGAGTGAAAATGATCTTAGTCCGAGGAGTGCAAGAGAAAGGCATCGAGATACGAATTCTTTTTACGTTAAGAAGCGCAAGAATTATTGTATTAAATATTGTATCATATACACACATGCCTATAGATTGTATGAAGCGTGCCAAACAACATAAAAATGCCCGTTTTGGCAATGCCCGCAACTTGTTGACACGCTTTATATGATATAGAATCTTTACCGAATTTGAGAGAAAATATAAGAGATTATTTTAAAAGAATTCCCTTCCGTTATTATTATTGTCCCTATTTGTCGAATTAATTTTTTAAGATTGTCATCTGTTATCGGCTATGAATTTATTACAGTCTATTGTCCACCATAGAGAAATGTGAATTGAAATAATAATCTTATTTTGACGAAATGAAAATATGATAATTAATTTGAAATAAATGAAATAAAATATAATTTACATGAATGATAAGATACGCTTGATTTCCAAACTTAAAAAAACATAAATATCAAATCAGTCGTTTTGAGATTATTCTATAGTAGATATAAACTGAGTAAAATATTATTTTTGAAAAATGAAAAATATGCTACAATTTTTGCGTTTTTAAAAACTTTGTAACAGGAATTGATTACATCTACAAAATTATTGAACGTATTATCTATCATATGCGACATGCAATTAATCTTTTTTAAGACTCTGAGACGCCATATGTATTTTTTTTATCAGGAAAGACATGATTTTATCGAATGCAGGACGCTTAAAGAAAGCGTGTTGCATTAGCACATTTGACGCAATAGTTCTTTCTTCCACTGATATGATTCACAAAGTCTCTCACGCGATTCTACAAATCTTACGAGCATTTATCTTCCTGCCGAGCATTTCAGTAGTTACGCGTGACGCAGTATGGGAGAGAAAAGTTCCATTCTCTCTCGTTATATCGATTCATGATTTGGTATTTCCGCTTGAAACATGGAAACAATGACGAGTCGAGAAATTTCGTAATAAATTTTACCATTATCGTCGCTTTAACCTTTCGCACTCAAAATTATTTTTATCGTAATATTGATAAATACTACGTCAATTTCTATCTCAAGTATCAAGGCCATCTGTGAATCTAATTCACTTAAATTCATTTTATTCCGCAAACGTTCCAATCTACCGCCAATGACGTACTTAAGAACCAGAGCGATTAATTGCGTGATAAAGGAAAGCCGTAATTTTTATATTTTTAATCGTCGATTTTTCATTCTATTAATAAGTGCCGAACATTTCAGAAAATTCTGCTATTATATATTACCGCGATTATTTTCGATAACAGAGGGACAGAGTGGAGGAAGTCGGTTCTTAAGTAAGAGGCATCAAGTTGGAACTACACTCCTCTCGCAATTAGCGATTTACGTAATTTCGCGCACGATCTGCGCGGAGTGTGCAACTTACGAGCTGCAGACTGCGTTCCCGAAGAGGAGGAACGCGCTCGCCTCGCCTCGATATCACGATCCCGGCCCTCGTCCCGCCCGCGCCGCGCGGATTAGAGGCGCGATGAAGATAAGCGCGAGCCAAGTCATGGAGGCTCACGCACATCGGCTTCGGTCCCCCGTGCACCGATATCCTGCGCCGATGCTCCGATTGCATTGTTTCCGTTATCGCGCCCGGCTGGATTGACAGCTCGCGCAACCGCGGCCTCCGGCACGTTGGGCTCTCCAGGCACACGCATCGCGGATGTGTGCCGCTCGAATTCGCGTAACGCGGCGGCACACGCACGTACATACATACATACATACACGCACATGTCGCACGCATCAGGCTTTTGGAGAACGCTCCTCGCTCGTGTTTGCCTTTCCTCTCAGTCTTCAAAGTCACTGTAAATTCGCCTGTAGATTTCTGCGATCTTTCATTCTGCTGACTCGGGCTGACTCGATTTTTTTTTAGAAATTTATGCATGTTTGTATATAATATAGCTTGTATCATAGCTGTCTCGTGCGCAGGAGCTGAAATCTCTCGCGAGCAAAACGCTGTAGAATGCATGCCGCACCGTGAATTCCTGCTATGCAAATGTATGATTTATTGCCGATGTTTATCGTTGCGAGTCCGGTAACAGGGAATAAAACGTTCGCTATTAAAAGGAAAGGAAAATATAGACTGAATGACACGCACATTTCCATACTCGCACGCCGACTCTCTGTAGCTAATGGTGATGATGATTAACCAGTAAATGTCACTTATCCAACATGAAAGTAATAAAATATTAATGAATTTATTTTCTAATTATCCAATAAGAAGATAAAGAATGCTAATGAAATTTTCTAATTACTAGTTGCGGAGGCAGTTTATTATAGTAATACGATAACAAATCCGAGCACATTGATTAATGATTGTTTTAATGAAAAACGTTTTCGATATTTACGTATAACTCGTGTAACGAGTCAGCGAATCATACTAAATAATTTCTCACTTTGTGTTGCAATGTAAGTGATTTGGTGCCAATGCACCTGAGCGGGTTGAGCAATCGTTACCTCATGCAACAGAGAAAAGAATGGAAGCTGAAGTTCAATTTCACAGATCGCTACTTTAACGTCAGTGGGACAATTGCTTTTAGATATACATCTCAAAGTTTTCATCGTGCAATAAAGTAGAGAGCTCACGGTCCTTTATAAAAATTTTTACGATTTATACTTATATAAATGCAAACTTTATTCTCAGGCCTTTCCACCATTGCTTTTTAAATTAAATACCGAGAATTTATTTATATGTCACTAATTTTCAGCTCTTTCGGCTACAAAAGAAATTACATAAGAAGTGAAAGAATGTTATACTTATATAGAATCCTTTCTGAACTACAGAAAAGAATTCTTTTGAATTAATTTCAGATTACTCTAATTTATGAAGAATTTAAAACGGTGAATCCTTTTTGGGTTCAGAACGATCATCTGTGCTATTTGGATAGTGTTAATATTTTTATATCAATTAGCGACATTAAATTGTATCCAGAGAGAAAAATTAACATTCCTTGGGAGAATCTATTCACCCGGTTGAATCGCGAGACCAAAAACGTTTGTCCGTTTTTATAACAGTCACCGCGTGCGCGCCGAACGGACCTTGAATTGAAGCATGACTGTTGCAACACGCCAATCAGCGCCAATAAATGTCACCGACTGGTGCAGCGCAATTAGGAAGGGTGCAGTGGCACGGTAAAAAAAAAATGACTCCGATGGAATGTAACATTTCTCGTGTGTAATATTACGAAGATGAAATCACGAGACGTTCGCCGCGATCCCTACTTTCCCTCGCGACTTAACGGTTTCTTCGTGCCCAAGTTGCTCGACATCTAAACGGTTTTAACGTCCAGATCTCCGATCGTCGGCGCTATACACGTCTCGAAAAGCGTTTGGGAATACAATAACGAGTCGAGTAGCATTTAGATGCTCAGCCGCGCTCCCGGAATACCTCTCGGTCCGACCGGAAATACAAAAGCGCACTGAAAAGACTCTGGCGTGGCTCCAACGTCGTCGTCCGCCTCAGCCGATTCTGTTTGCGGAATAGGCAAACAG
This sequence comes from Tetramorium parvispinum, assembly GCA_011638315.1. Taxonomy (NCBI): domain Eukaryota; kingdom Metazoa; phylum Arthropoda; class Insecta; order Hymenoptera; family Formicidae; genus Tetramorium; species Tetramorium parvispinum. The sequence goes on from VBVR01005512.1 coordinate 4,463, forward strand.
TGTAGCGGGCAGGCAAAAAGTTGGGCGATTATTCCCTCGGGTCTTCCCGGCCTCGTGCTCGGATCGTTGACTTTTGTAGGCGAGTCGCCATGGTCACCGAGGTAGAAAACCGGCAAAAGGAAGTGTGTCATAAAATGAGAAATCGCCGTGTCCTCGCGGTGTCGGCGTAGCGATCCTGGCGAAAACAACGCGCTATTTGTCAAATACTATTATTACTCGTGGATCTTTTAGCGATCGCGATACCCCACGGCCACAGTTTCTACGTCCCACATAAAGTGTTCGCTCTCTTTTCGCGCTCGTAAATTAAATACAACTTTAAACGACGGTTTAGAGCTTCCTTGAACTCCGCTCTGATAGACGTGCTCTCGACTTTATTGGCTAAGTACTTGTCTTTATTGCAAAGTACATTTCTAATATTTCTGGATTTCGCGCGTGCCGATCGTTATCCGTCAGACCGCACAAAGAGATGCATTTTCTCATGAAAGTAAATTAACTATACCTAAATAGCACAAGTGACCATAGTAAACTCAAAAAGGATTCATGTTTTTAAATTCTTTACAAATTAGAGTAATCTATTTGAAATGAATTCAAAAGAATTCTTTTCTCTGTAATTCAAAAGAGATTCTATGGAAGTATACTCTTTGACTTCTTATGGAATCCCTTTTGTATCCAAAAAAGAATTGGTGACGTAAAAGCGTGGCGACACAAGTATGTTTTTAGAATAGAAATGGAACGGAAAAAGTTTCTTGTGCTATCTAGGGTATCTAAGGAACTTGCAATTGCATTCGTTGATATAAACGCGATATCGGTTTTTTCAATCCAAGATTGACGTCATCGCGTTAGACCGAACCATGATGATTGAAAGTTGAGATATATATAGAGTAATTGCAAGTCGATACGTAGAGATGAAGACTACAAATCGAGACCTAGTGTCGCGAAGAGACGAAAATAATCTTCAATGTGACATCGGAACGAGCGTCACGTTTGAATAACGATTCGGTTTGCGGGATCTTCAGGCGCACAACACTCGAGCGGGAGAGATGCTCATTTTCGCGATGGTGGCTAATTATAAAGCGCATTCGCAAGCCACTCCGAAAGCCTGTCTTCATGGTACACGTGTCCCGATGTCGCGCAGCAAGGAAGAAAAAGGAAAGGAAGTCGCGCGGAGTCGTAATTCCCGCAAAGCGGCGAGAAAATCACCGTTTGCGAAAGGCTAACCCATGCATATTTTTATCTCAGCGAGAGCTCTCCACCTTCCTTTTCTCTTCAGTCCCTTCCTCGTGTTTTGTCTGCGTCGCTATCGCTCTTATATTACTGTGATATTAAACACTGAATTTATCTCCGCCGACTTACGTATCTTTTTCCTTTATTAAAACTATCCGTATTTAAAAATAACTTAGTAAATGAATGTCAGATTCGTAGAACCTAGAACCGCTGCTAACCGGATTTATAATTACAGATGTAAGAGAGGCAACGTAAACGTCCTGGAGAAAGTTACATGTGCGAACTAAATTATACGGGATATATAAATGACTGCGTGTTATGTATCTCCAGAAGTGACCATTGTCTTGAGCCAGGAAGAGATCCGTAAGAGGTATCAAGATACCGCGATGATTATATTTAAGGTATGAAAAAAATCGGATAAGCTTAACTTGAACGAGATAAATTTTTAATTGAGAAACTTTTTAAATTACAGGAGGAACAAGATAGAGAGAAGAACCTCGTCAGCTATCTTAGTTTTGGAAATAGTCGCAGGACGATAGAATATAGAAACAACGGAAATCATCCTGTTATCATACGCAAACCTGTAAACTCAGTGATTACACGGAATGCTCACTTATTTTCACGAATGTCGCAAATAGAATATCGTAAACCGGACGAAAGATGCGCGATAACTTAACGAATTGAAAATGTTATAATTATTTGTTTAATAAAGCATAGTTGTTCCCACTAATATTACCGTGTCGATTACGGGTAAATACATATATATATTTTTTCCTTCTTGCAGCACAATTCTTAGTGGACTAATTAATTTCATTACAGTTGCACTTAAGGAAGAGACTTTTATAAAATAAATACATCATAAAATAACAAACAATGTACATAATCACAGAAAAATGATTTTTATCACTGATAATGAAATATCTGTTCTTTAATTACTATTATGATGTGACTACGATTAAATGTAGGAAATTATCTGGATAACTTAAATGTTCAGACATCCACTGAAGCGGCGTCTCCAATGGCGGTACAATGCTATGGGTGCGCACTGTAACTGTAAAATCGCTTGATCAGTTTTGTTAAACAAAAGCATATGTACAAGACAAGATATATGTTACAACTGTCCGAAACCGATAAGCACTAACTTTGAGGGATTATTTTATGGCTTAAACTTTTAAATTGTCACAAAAATATGTTTTTAAAATTTCTATATTTTACAACATATTTCAAGGAGAATCAAATCAGTTTCTGAAAATTATAGCATATTCTTTATTAGAGAGAGAGAGATTCGTGTAATAATACCATTTTCTTGATCCGGAAATACTTCATTTAACAAATGCTTCAAAGTCTTTCTTTGGCCTTCTTCATTCATTGGCTTTACAAGTCTCTGTATATATTTATCTTCACTTGTATAACAACGGAAAGGAATATACTTAAATCCTTCTTCAGTACTGGCTTCCATCAGTCTACCATTTACAGACCAGAACTGATCAAATTTATCATTCATAATGCCATTCCATAGCTGTGTATGGTCTTTCTTTTGCATACTAGAGACGATTTGGCCTCTATGCTTTAAAACATCAGCTTCTTTTATACAGGAGAGAAAATGTGCCTCCACAATTTCCCTAAAATTACACGAGTTGTAGTTGTATCACCTATATAATTCAAACTTACGCTATTGATTATGAGTCTATTTAGAATTTGATTGATTCTTCCACTATTGAGATTCAATAATCTATAGATTTTTCAAATCGTCGAGTTGAATATAGTTACCCAATACGTCTCACTCTATTTTACTTGGTTAGAGGCACTACTGCGTCTCTTGATAATTAAATAAACAAACTATGCTTACGCTGCATAACTTAGTACGTACTTATTTTGACAGTGCATTAGAACGTTCTCTGGAAACTTATCAAAGTGAACGACAATGTTCCAAGGTAATTGAATGTCGTTGAAATAAATGTCCAGTAAAACACCAATTGGATAATGCCACTTTAATGGCATTCCATTAAATTCCAGCCACATCTCATGATCTTGCTTACTGTCGCTTTGTACATGTCGTATAAAATGTTTTCGGACCTAAAATAACAAGAACCAGATAATAAGATGAAATCATTCGTTCAATAATTATTCGCATATATTTGTAAAACTTTATGCGAATAATAGAATTCTGTTCAAACATGCTGTAAAAGTGTCTTACCTTCTCCGTACACAGTGGAAAATAACTTAATCTAGGTACCATCAGATAAAATGGATCGGGTCCTTGTAAATCGCAAATTTCCTCGGAATTGAGAGTAAAACATACTGGAATTTTTCCATCCCAAATTTCTCGAAGTACCTCCCGATCGTTTGCCATTGCGTTAAGAATATCGCGCTCACTTTAATACATTTGTTAATTAAAATATATCCTTGATGACAAATAGTCGAAGAGTTAGGTTATATTTTCGTACAAGGTGTATAAGCTGACAAAGGAGTCAGGAATGTTCAATTCGACGAGCTTGAAGTGGCCATCTAGCGACAAATGTGGCAAACATAATATTTTTGAGGACTGTATTTTATATATAAACTTCATTTTTTTACTATGTGTATATATAATAAATATAAAAACTAAAGATTGTGTAAAGTTATTTTTAAATGTATATATTTATTGAGACACTCTCTTGATAAAAGTAATGATTACAACATCATAAACGTACTTATTTATCGGCTAACAATAAGTTCCGCTTTTGTTTTGTGTTCTTCGATCTTCTTCGTCAACACATTTCGCAAAATTTCGTTTTAATTGAATTGTCATACTATTGAAACAATAAAAAAGGTCAGAATGTTATTTTAACTAATGATAAACATTTTTATAAACAATTACATTCGAATTAGCCTGTGCCATATGTATTGTAATCAATAAATGTTACAGTCGGTAATGTAAATAATTATACATGTGTTAAAAAATGTAAAAGATTTAAACTTTCATTGCGATTCTTCTAGTTAACATCATTTCTTTATTGATTACACTATTCTAATATTTTGTTGATTTTCAAGAAATTTTTTATTTCTGTTAGTAACTGAAGGAAAATATTGATAATTACCGAGAGCATATCTTTCGAGAGATAATTAACATATTGCATATTTTACATATTCAAAAATTAAATGAAGCTAATAAATAATGTTAAAAACCATCTATATTTCTATACTTTTTATTTCGTTCTCGCTTTTATCGGTTTTCTTATTTTTTAGAATGTTTTAATTATCAATATTGCTATTTTGTCAACAAAATTCTTTTGCAAACGTTTTTTATTATCTTCATGTATAAGTTTTTTAAAATTTCATAAAATTTGTAAATATCTTCATAATATTATTGTGTGCATTCTATTTATATTAATTATACTGTATAACTATAATTAATTATGCAAACAAAACAATTTACCGCAAAGGGAGGGGAATGAATAACACGTAAATAATGTTTTTTTTTTTTATTTAATTCACATCGTTAAACATGTTTTCCTAGCAGAGAAGTCACCTCAGACAACAGATGTGAGTAAAAAACGTTTTAGAAACATTCTGGAAAGACATCAAAGACATATTATTTTTTAAGACATTTTTTAGAGTATACAACTTATTAACAATGTACATCACCGATTGTAACATTTATTTATTAGAATATATAACTTGATCAATTTGAATATAATATAGTTTATAAAATTTTTATTATCATTTAAATTTTGATACCAATACTTTGTAATCCTCCAATACTTTGTATTCCTTGGTGTCACAATTTCGGCGAAGCTTTCCGGATCACATTAACAAAAAGAAGAATATGAGAGAAGAATTAGAATTACTTAATAAATCAGTACATCAATAATTTAATATTTACATAAATGTGTATATATATTACATATCAATTACTTATATAAAAAGTAAAAAGATAGTTTGTTAACAGAATTATGTAAATGCTAAATTTCTTATATAAAAAGGAATAATTTTTTTTCATGTTTTTCTTTTCATATTATTCTTTTTGTTAACGCACTTCCACATTATTAATGTCTGTTTAGTAATATATCTAAAAATGCAATTAAGATAGCTTAAAGACATCTTAGAAGATTCCAAAGATGCCATCAAAACATAAGACGTTTTAAAAATGTTATAATGTCCTCTTATTAACAATTTTACAAGACGTCTTGATATTCTCTGCCTACTTTACTCCATATTATCAATTGACTCGCCACACATACATATACATACATATAAATTTCTATATACATATGATACATATGTTTGTTTACATAGAGTATTAAGATATGATTGTTAAGCGTCTTACTTTATAAAACCTACAATTCTTGAAATTCAATTCTAGTACATAAATTATTGGACAGAAGCCAATTATTTCGCATTTCTGTATGTACCAGTATGTACTTTTCAAATATATTTACAGCCTTATAATAAGTTTTCACTTTAACTTTCATTATTATTTTAGCTACCTAATCCGATTTTAGTAGCCAATTCGAAAGCGGGAACATCGTCTTTAAATAATCAATTAAATTGATTGAAATTGTCGCGTTGCACTTATAAGCTCCGATTATTTTGCTTAACGGTTTGATTAGTGCAATTATTTTTAGATAGCTACGAATTGAGCAAATTCTTGACAAATCTTTGACTGTTTCCATTTTGTCATCTTTCTCACATTGTAAAGTATTAAAGTATATTTGGTTTCGCAATGCGATTGAAACTTTTTATTTAATGATAAATTAATTACTCTTTGTCGATTAATTTATCATCATAACGATTGTCGGCGTCTAAAATTCATGGCATTTAATTCGTATCTAATCAAATGATGATAAAATTGATTTTGACGACTACGATCTTTTTGGTATGTTGACAGCGAAATTGTTTGTTATTTGTTGATCGTCAAATCCAGCGGCAAATCTTGCTCCATCTCGGTAACGTTCTCGTTTTTTACTCTGAGGTCTTGACCACACGTGTTACTTGTGTCCACGATGTTGCTCCACATGTTCTCCAGCCCGTGCAAATCCACCGAACTCAATAGATGTCGGAAAAGCGGATTCTGTGTCTTGAGAATGAGGTCTGAGAGGATCTTGGTTTTCTGCAGGATGCTGTCATTGCAATTGTTGCTGTGCACGCAACATTTGTGCGGGCAACAGTAGTCGCCGCTGGTGTCTTTCAATTCCTCTTTGAGCGGCGTCTGCTCCATCTCCATTTTCAGATCCTCCGCCCGCTTGATCACCGAATGTCTTATAGGATCGCAACTAATTGTGCTCTCCTTTTTGCAGGGTGTACTGTTGACGATCGACTCGATGTTCCTGTAGTCTACCGTCGTGGTCTTGGTAACGCTGTACTCCATGGGTTCCTCGGTCTTGATGGGCGTCGATTGCATCCCAATACGCGGCATCGAGTCGTACACTCGACCCGGGCTCGTATGAGGTGACGACGAGGCTACGGAGCAACCTTTGATAATGGTGGTACCGGAGGCGTACATGGGATTCACTTGAATCCTGTCCGGTATGATGTAACTGTCGTCGTACATTCTCGGATAGATCTTCATGTCCTGCTCGTACGGTTTCGGCGGGGTGACTGGCTCCTGTTCTTTTCGCGCTTCCTGGAGGTTGTACATGTTATTCCACTCGACGAAGTTTCTCTGCTCTTCGAAGCTGTTGTTGCTCGTCTTCGGACTGCAGCCCGACACGCTGCTCTCAATGCTGGAATCCTTCTTGTCCGACTCGGAATGCGCACTACTGCTCTGTTTGTCGGGCGAATTAGCATCAAATCGCGCTTTCTCCTGCACGTTGTTATCGTCGAAGCTCTTCTCTTGGACCTTGTCGTTGTTGTTGACGTAGTGACGGTAAGTTTTGACGTGTTTCCTTAAAGACGATGGATCGGTGTACCTCTTCGGGCAGCCTGGCACTTTGCAGTAATATGGCTTATCCACAGCATGGGTTCTAGTATGCTTGAATCTATCCGAGGAATTCGAGTAAGCCTTGTTGCAACCCTCGACGGGACAGACGTAAGGACGCTCGCCGGTGTGAGAACGCGCGTGGATCTTCAGATTCTCGGCTCTGCTGAAGCTCTTGTCGCATTGGAAGCAATGGTGCGGCTTCTCGTTCGTGTGCGTCCGTACGTGGACCAGCATCTTGTACCTGCATGCGAGAGAGACACGAGTGTTTGTGAAGAATGCAAAAGTGATTTCTGTGTTACGCGCGTACAATATTACATCCGAAGGAATTTTACCTTGCATTAAACCCACGC
>VBVR01005513.1:0-11936 GCA_011638315.1 Tetramorium parvispinum
GTTTTATAATTCATTTGCAGCCCCTTTGCATGCGTTTCATCATCGTTCTCTCTCCCCTGTCTGGCGATTTGCCTCACTCAGCACAAAGACGAACGCGCCGGAAGGATAAAATTGAAACAAAGCGTGACCGATCCAATTCCATCCCTAACAAAATTTTACTCACTTGGGGGCAAGACAAATGCCGTGTAAAAGCGCCGCCTCGGCTAAGATTCGACAAATTGAAAATGGCTCGCACCGGATGAAGTTTCGTAAATGCTTCTAACAAGATCAAGGAACCTGCTTCTTGGATTTCATGAAACAACGAGAACATTTCACGATTACGTTTGATTCTTATATCTTAATAATTAATTAAAAATATAATTATTAGAAATATTGAATGCTTTAGAAAATACAACAAATTACAATGTGACAGATATAGAAGAATTTTTGCGAATGCTAACAATTTAATGATGTAAATTTCAGATTTATGGACGGCCTTCCATCAAGTTTCAAACGATTAATAAAAACACAATTAATACAATAAGATTCGTTCGTTTAAAAAAAAAAATAAACGAGATATGTGAGCCAATATGATAAACGCAGATGTCATATTAACATTTATAAAACATTAAACTACCGGACATTGTTAATCTTTTTCTGAAACTTCGTTTCATTTTTAAATCTCTTGAGAAATTTGAAGGAAGAGAGGTTTAGCTCCTTATTAATTCTTGAAGTTCGGTAAAGTTCTCCTTTCTTTTACTATTTATTATAGACTACAGATAATCTAAGACTATCCTTTTAAAGAAAGATCCCATAAGAATTTTAAGAAATCTGATTACATGCTGCATAACTGCACAAGTATATTAATTCTTTTCTATAAACAAGTCGTTTCAAATAATGAAAATCAACGATGCTAATAATGCTAATAAATCCAAAGCTAATAAAGAAGTTGCATAAGCATCGAAAGATATATTGATTTTCTCTTATTCCACTCGCTTATCTTCTGGAAACTATGGCTTCGCCATCATTTATTTCTGCCAGTCTTGGCAGCAACGTCGGTAATCCGTCGCGTTTATCTTTGAGGCATAGGCGGTAATTCCGCGCCGGAATGGAGTCGATCTATTTCCGGTTGTCTCGCGTCTCCCACGCGATTTCGACCCTTCGGGGAAGGTACTTGGCCGGTTGCGGGAATTCCAGAGAAATTCTTGAATACCGCGACGGATCCATATAGCTTTACGAGGGAGTAGCGAAGAGAAACAGCGAGCCGTGCCGAGGGGGTTGAGGCAGAATGTGGGGATGCTGGAGAGATCCTCAGGTGGAAAGAGAGGATCTGGAGTACTCGGAGTGCCGGAGTGGAGTGGCCTGGAAATGTATAGGCTGCTCGCCGTAGAACCGACAGCAATTTTTAAACGCACGGAGGAGATATTTTTTATACGGAATGCATTAAGACAGATTATGGCGAGGGGCACTTGAAAGAACGTCGCTGATTAAAATACCGATGTACTGTGAGTGACCGCTAATTTTTAATTTTTTGTGGTTCCATTCAGGGAATTTCTAAGATTGGCATATTCTAATATCTCGAAAAATTTTCTGATTTCAAATATATGTCTAAATTTTACTGAAACTACATCCCTTTGATATATATTGCCGTGAATGATTCTGCTTTCAAACAACCCTATTTTCTATATTGCGTGTAGCTTTCACGTGTTATCGTATATTTTTACTGAGTGTCTGTCTGAAAAGCTTCTACTATCTGCCTACTTCTCTGGCAGATGAAGTTAGAGTTATCTTATATAGTCACGCGCGTCGTATACGCATCTATTTTGTTCGATAAAGTGCCGATGGCGTCCCCGAGGCGAAGTAACGTAACATAACACATCCTTTCTTCTCGGCGCCTCTTTCCCACAAGTGCTTACTCACATCGAAGCACGTAGCATAACGTTTATTCGCCTTATGTAAATTCTCTGTAAATTGTCGGTTCGCACGAAACCGTTTCGCTCGCTCTGGTATTGCGATGATTCTATCTTGCGGGCATAAGCGTATCTACGCGAAGACAAATCCACATCTGATGATGATACGATTATGTTAACATTGCTTCTTCAATTAGAAGAACGGTGCACCAGCCGAGCGATAGGCAAAATTTATAATCAAACATTTGTATTCGCGTACGAAAGTGTTTTCAGGTTTCATGAATTTTCTTCGCTTATCTTGCTTAAATATTGTATATTCATGAATTAGAAATTAAGTAAAAGTACGATTACTAAACTGTATGAATAAACTAAGGATCTTGGTTATTTACAATTTTATGAGCTGTATTTTATCTATGAATAAAAAATTATTTATTGAGATTTTATAAACTGTATTATAATTTTGCATATACATTATAATTACTTAATTTTAAGCATAAAGTTGTTAAAGTATTAATGGTTTAACTTATAATATAATAAATATAGTTTTAATTTAAAATTAATCATTTATTTATACTTTTTTGTTTCGATTATTTACTGGTTTGTATTTTCCTTATAAAAATCGGTGAAGAAATAAAATTGATAGCAGTTTATATAATTGCCTAATGAAAACATCTACAATATCAAAGCATTATATTCCATAAATGTTCTTCTGAAAAAAAATGTTTTTTTCTGTTAAAAAGAACGTTTATGATATTACTACGCTTTCAGGTTCTTTATCTTCGCTGCAAGTAGCTTTCAGATGGCGAAGACGCTTCGACGACTGTTGTGTCGTCGTTCACGTGGATTACGAAGATTATCCAAAGCTCTTGTTAAAGCACACGGTAATTAATCGCCAAGACAAATTGCTTATGCTGTCGTTAATGCGAACTATCGGGATTATCCGGAAGTTCTAGCTGACGCACGCGCGTTCTAATTAATTGCTGCAGCAAAAATCTTAGACAACAGCACCCCATTGCACGACGTTGTTACATGATGAAAGATCATTAAACATGGTACTTGCAACGTTCTTAATATAAGCACTACGATGTCGATAATGACGATTAAATAAAAATTAATATATATTTCGCTATACCTGTGTCGATGTGCATATGTAGAAATTTATAAAGATTTTTCGGCGGCGAATATAAGCAACTATAGTTAGTTGCTTATATTCACTATAGTTCTTCGTGTATCGCAACTTTCTGTAAACTAAGAAGCTCTTGCATAAGAGTGCCTTAGTTTTTAGACACCTATGTTTACGAGATTTTCTTCGTAGCGCCTTGGTAGATGCCAACAACGAGTTCTACCTCGAGAATTTCCTCCAAGTATTTTATTTATGGACGGAATGGGGCAACATTTTCTAGTTCAACTATTCTAGAGATTCCACGGAAGTGAATACGCTTCTTTCGTGAATACGTACCTTCATGTGAATAGATTTAATAATTTGATGACACCAGATATTAAATATTTCAAATCATGTTTATTGAACAAACAAAATTTTATTTGAACTATTCAGATTTATTATTATTTTAAGATTTAATTGTTAAATTTAAATATTAAAATTTTATAATTTATTTTCTTCTCTAATGATATTATCATAAATATTTTTTTATTATTACACATCACTCTTATAACGTAAATATACTAATTGTAAGTGTATATTTATTCCGAAACTTCCAAAAATCTCGGAATAGAAATGCAATAGGATTTAATATTTTTAAGTAATTGTAAGAGAGATTAATTAAGAATTCAAAAATTTTCAAAATATCAAAAAAATTTTTTAAATATTACACGTTACTAAAAAAAAATTAGGATTATGAAAATCTTAGAATCCAACGATATCAAGGACGAATCTAACGATCTCGGAAATCCACGGAGCTCGGGATGACATTATTAACGGCGGCCTTATTAAATTAGAGTTAACAATTGTAATTGACGTGCCGCCCGCTCGTTCGCGCGCGTGAGCGTAGAAAGGGAAGCTCATTTCGCAAAATTGCGGAACTTGCTACGCGACGCGACGTCCCGGCCCGAAATTATTCCCGACCGGGCTCTTCTTCCCTCTCGGCAATAACTAATGAGCCGCCTGTCATCGAGAATAATCGATGCGTTCGCGTTATGCCTCCCGAAGACAGAGTGCTCGCGCGCGGCTCCGCGGCTCGATTTACGAGCTCGTGGAGAGTGCGAGCGCATCGTCGCCGGGAGAACGACGACACCAACCAGCCGGTGCATGTGTAACCTCGCCCCCTTTTCGCGTGCAAACCTTTCGAATAACTTACATTTCTGCGCACCCGTTGTACCTTCAACCACCACTGCCATATCCATTCACACCGTTCGCTCGTTCGCTCCTTCGTTAAAGGCGATTGTCTCCTTCCTCTCTGTTCTTTTCCTCCTTTGATCCGGGCGCTCGTCGGGCGATCCTTGCTCGTAATTCTCATCTGATTTACGTGCCGCGAAATTGTGAGGTTCATTACAGAGTTACAGCGTGATCTAGGTCGAACCTGATTATAAGTTTCCGTGGATAAAAAAAAACAGCAATCAAATTTTGCCGGCGCGATTAAGATAAACGGTGAATTGGAAACAATTACGTTAAGAAAATAATGAAATTTCATCGGTACAGAGGGAGATGGAAGAATTTGATGGATTCTTTGGAATTCATTGTTTTATTCGTTTGTCTACATTTTTATGTCAACGTTAATTTCCTTTAAATCAGAGTCGTGCGCTCAATTTTAACAATCACGCTAATGCTACATTTCATTAACTGCGTTCATTAACATTATTAATACCGTGAGTCTATCTATAATATCATTAGCATTATATTGCATATTGAACGAACTTTCATAACTCTCAATCAAGACAATATTGTCGTCGTTCTTTTGCACTCCTAACGTTTTATACTTTCCTTGACATTAATCAATTATTCATGATTGTAATAAAAACAAAGAAAAGTCGACTTTTCTGTCATTCTGCTAAATTCTAAGATAATAGCACATAATTAATATATATTTAAAATTATATAAAACGATAAGTATATGTATATTGGATTTTCAAAGCATATTCTTAACAAAAGAAGAGGCTTCTTAATAGAAGAAGAAACTATTCTGTGCAGAACTAATAAGAGAGAACATAATCATTCGTACTCACAGAATACGATGGTAGACACAATCGGAAATCTGAAGAGTCAGAACGATGATTCGAATCTCAATGTACTTGGCCCCTCCGTCTTTTCTAGATTCTTTCTCTTCCCCGTACTCTATCATCTTCCGTTCGGTCCACAGATCCGCAGGTTAAGTAGTAGTCAAGCTTCGTGGCGCGACAAGCTTTTCCAGCAGGCGGCTCGGGACCACGAATGGACTTTTTGCGGCGAGTTACTCGTGCGGAGCACGAACCCTGTTATCTTCGGACGTGTCGAGTTACCTCGTTAACCAACAATGGTTCCGACACGAAGGCTACCGCTCAGCCGTTACGCCGCTCTCGCATTTCGTTCTTTTTCTCTCTTTCTCTTTTCTTCTTCTCTCTCTCTCTCTTTCTTTCTCTCTCACTCTCCAATCGGAGCTGCAACTTTTCACTTTACGACGTCGCGCACTACGTGCGAACGGACGCAGCTCGTCGCGCGAAAAATGGACTCGCGGCTGCTTGATGGCCCCTCACCGGCACCGTTATCGTTTCATTCGCACCGATGTCGACGTCGACACCGTCTTTCACGAGCACTGTACGCCGCCGAGCCGCGACGCGATCGAGCGGAATGTTCGCGACGTGAGGAACGTCGGTTATTTCCCAGTTCGAAAGATCGTTTGTTCGTTTTTTTTCTTATTCTTCCTTTCTTTTCTTTTTAAGAAGGAAGTAGGAGCGTAGTTTTTTCCGCTACGCGTTGAAATCACATTGTTTTTTTTCCGCGAGACTACGTTAATTTTTTGCAGCGGTTTTTCTTCGCTCTCGCCAGATTTTGGGAATACTGCGAAGGAAATGAAGAAAGAAACTACTTCTCACAATCAGTTATTACTTTTTAAGCAGCTATATATTTTATCTTTCATTAATAGACATTTCAATCTATGGATATGCTAGTAATAAATCTTACAATAAAGTCTTATTTAAAAAAATGTTTTTAATAAAAATAAAATAAAAATAGTTCTTTTTCTTTTGAAAGAACAAATCTGGTAATTTTTGTATTAAATTTATATTAAAAAATAAGAAATTTTATTTAACAATGCTGTTTTTATCGTAAGATTTGCAGATTTAGGAAAAGTATATTAAATTTTTTTTCGCATAAATCCTGCAAATATCTAGGAAATAGCTAGCTCTGAACCTGTTTCTCGGTTTTTTCGGAAGAGAGATTCAGTTCAAAATATGCTACAGAGATTTTGTTGAAATTTATAGCTTCTCGTCTTCTCGCTATTTCACATAGGCAAGAGAAGAGTGTGCCTCTTTTAGTACGTCTATGAAAACAGTTTCTCTTTTTATAAGCTTTATAAGTTTACATGTGCGCTACATTAACGTGTTGCTCCAGACTTGATATTTTTCCCGAAGTTTTTAGCGTGCCTTGGTACAGGGGATGATCGATACACAAAGGCGAAAAGGTATCGTGATAGTGAGAGATTGATATCATTTATGATATTATTATAACACTGTGACTTATTGTTTTTCTCTAAAATTCAGTGATATGTATCGTGACAATACGAATATTATATGTATACAGAATATCCATAAATCATGAAGTAATTTATCTGAAATAACATTTGATGAAATCTCATTGTTTCTTTAAAGAAAGCAGATTTTATTTATGTTAACGTCTGCGACCTATAACTCAATCAAGGTATGACTCGTGAAATACGAGAATCGACACTCGTATTTCACGCACGATAGCAAAATTTATATCCACTCCACCCCGGTCTCTCATTCTTATCAGCCGATAGAATACCTAATGAGTAATTTACGTCGACCGCGCGGGCGACCGTTGATTGGCAGTCGTTAATCACGCCGACGAAATATTGTTGCGCCCACAGATTGGGTGTATTATTCGGCTCAGGCGCGCCATTATTCGCGCGCGCGCATGGGCCATCGATCGGCACAGCCAGAGAATTATTAAGTATGCGCGCGACAGATTGGACATTACATTCGCATTACGCGATTGTAGCGACGGCTATCGCGATCATTAATCTATGTGCTCGGCGTTACATCGTCCTCATGGAAAATGTCGAACCGTCCGAAACGAAGGGCTGACAGGCTCTGCATATTTCAGCGTTCGCTTTGCACGCCGGTGACGGCTCTAAAGAATTGATAATGGCAGAGCGTTTATGGAAACACCCAAAACGGTTATTATCAGCAGCATCCGCTGTCGGGCTAATCATTTTCGCATTGAATTTTCGCGTTATCGTGTCTCATTAGAAAGGTCCGCTGTTCAGATGTCCGAATAAGTTATCCAAATTAATGATGACCGATTGTCGAATTACGGATCGTAATAGATCCGTGTGCCGGATTCTTCGGAAGTACCGCATCAATTATTGTTAACGCGTCCCAAATGCGCCCCGCCGATTTTCGCGTGCAATTCCCATGGAAAATCGGAAATGTCTCGTAGAAGCCTTCGCCCGTAAATCCGCCGTTTAAACCTCCGCGAATCCTCTCATCGTTTCGTTCTCGTGAATCGGCGCGACGTCGGCGACGATTTAATGCTCAACCTGTGTCCCGAGACATTCTCCATGCGAGATGGACACGGATGTAAATTGCAGACGAAGCGTCCATGGATTACGCTTTAACGACGTCGCGTCTCGGTGAATTTTAAAAAATGTATCGCGAGCCTTTACGGGAAATACTCCACAGAAACACGGTTTATTTTTCATAGCGGGGTGCTCCATATACGTCCGAGAATCTTGTCGCGAATAAAACACGACGGCCGGACGTTTTTTGCTGCGGGAAAAAGTCCGGCGTGCGTGCAGCTCCTACATTCGCAAAACGCAAATTTCAACGCGTGATCTCGTCTCTCGGCCTCGGCGAATTTCACGGAAGTCAAAGGATTATATAGAGTTGCAAATGGAACGCCATTCTTACTGCTGACGTCAGGTAATAGGAAAAAAGCGACGGAAACTTTTGTGAAAAAGTAGTGCAGATTTAGATGAATTAATTTGTGTTTAAATTTTACTGCCTTTAATTTTGAACATTATTCAAAAAAATGTTTCGATATTCTAAGAAATATTCGCATTTATATATATATATATTTTTTTTATCTCAGCACAATATTTCTCCTGTTTAAACAATATTTTCTATTTTATTAACAAAGAATTAATTTATCTTGTATCTTCACTGTCTAGAGAGAATTTAAATATTTGTGTACTCCAACATCCTATAAAAATTCTATTCGTTAGTATAATATAGATAATTGAAGAAAAGCAAACTCAATCTCGACGTTTGCATATTTTCGCGCGGCAGTTGCACGTTGTACAAAATAGTTCTCAAGGATACCGAAAGGTTGTCCGGCGATAGAATCGACGCAGGAAAAATATCACTGAGAATAGAATTCTCCTCAAGAAGCGTGCGGGAGGTACACACGTATATGCGAGATAATCCGACGGTAAATTTTCGCCGGAGTCCCCTCCTAGATAGGAAAAGACGTGCGGTTTTATGACGAACAAGCGCGCTTTGCGCTTCTTCGGATGTTTCATGAATGTGCGAGTACAAATATTTGCTGCCGCCGAGTCACCCTCGCGTTGTAGAATTTGAATGTCAATAGGGCTTTCTCGTAACACGTTACACGCGGCGGCAGCCCTTGACGACGAAATGGTAGCACTTTCCCTCCCTCCTACCCTCCATCTCGTTCCCTCCGTGCTCCCCTTTAAGTCGTTGTCTTTGCCATCCTCGAACACGCAGAAACGTTAACCAGAATATTCGATGTATGCATCTGCATCTTCCGTGGTCGTACGAGAGACTCATATCGTCGTTCCCGCATATGACGGGAGAAGCCACTCCTCCGGGTGGCAAGAGCTTTCGCAGTTTTACCCCGCGGCGAAGACGTTGTAAGACGACTACGTCGTGCTGAGTATGTAACACGAAAGTCATTGTTATGCGATCGTTCCGAATAGATTTTACTGGTGGGATATCGAATGTCGTTGAGCACTTTTTAGTGACAGTTCACGATTTTATTCACGTTTAAATGCTCGCGTTCGACGCGACATGAATGGAATTAAATTTAAAAAAAAAAACGATGAATAGTGGCGCAAAACGCGTTGTAAGTAAATATAAGATTTAGGCAACTTAAAAAAGTGAATTATCATGGAAAAAAAAAGATAGATTCTTAATTCCTCTATTTTTTACTTTATTATAACATAAGAATAAAAATTTTTATTAAATAATAATTGTAGAAAAGTAAAGACAGAATTTAAATAGAGAGGAAAGTATAACATAAAAGAGAGATATCTATAACGTGCGCGTAATTATATATTTAATAAATCGGCGGTTCGTTTACAAATTTTGCAAATTCTGTGAATGCATCGTAGGGTAATACTCGTATACTTGGCGTAGAATGAAGGGATTTCCTTCCGCCGATCGCTATCAAATACTCGTCCGACCACCCACGTCGTCGCGACGCTCGCGTATTCATATCTGGATCGACGCCAAATCGAGAGCTCTCAAACGCTCGTCGTAAACAACCACCTAAGATTGATAACACTTTCATATGCCACCCTTGACTGACAATCTAGTTTTTGCCCCTTTTTTTACGAGTCACTTTCTTTTCCACTCCGTCTGTTCGGGATGACATAAAACGCGATTGAAAGCGCTCGATAAAATCCGATGCTGTTCCGTTGTCATATATGCGAATATATGCAAATATCTATAATAAATTATTTTGAAAATGATAATTGTTTAATTATCGTATTCTAGAAAAGATTTTAATTGAATATTTATAGATAACCTGAATATGTCTAGACAGGATTTACGACACTTCCGAAAATATCCAAATACTATAATACATCTAAATACTTAATTTGGGTCTTCCTGCACAATCATTTGCAATTCTCAAATTAACTTCCTCTCTGAACTACATTCTAATCTTAAAAAACATTTGTAATTCAATTGTTGAATCTGTTTCGCCAAACTTCAGGTTTATAATTGCTTTTGTGGAACAGGAACCGATAATGATTTAATTAATGTGATCACGTTTTAGACATTGATCTTGTAATTGTGAGAAAATCGAATTTTTTTTAATGGATCTTGAAATTTATTATAAAACTCACGTAATAAAAACAACTGTGGTAAATCAATGGGTTTCTAAAATCAGAGACATTTGTCGCCGGCGAAGTGACGTTTCATGCAAAAATAACGCACCATGATGGCTACTGAATTAAACTTCATAAATAGACGAACTCGATCGCTTTATCGTTGGCGATAAATGTTCAAATTTCCTACTCTAAATTTCCCCGATCGTGGACTCCTTTAACCATTACGTTTTTTATAAAAACGTCGCTAACAGTTACAACGGTTTGTAGTAGGTTTTTTCAAGAGAAAGTTTTTTAAATGTTATTTTCGATCTTATTGATCATTCTAAACATGATACCTAAATAGCAAATAAACGATAAATTCTGAGTAATTATAATTACGAATTGTAAAATTCATGCTCGATCATAATTAAGTTTGGTGAACAACACGCTTCTGCATTCAGTTGTGAATCTCGCATTGACGCGGCATAAACGTGACATATGTCATCGTTTTTCTCTCGACCCGCGGATAACAATCGCGCTTTTGCGGAATTGCAACCGTCCCTCCCCCTTCCCCCGTTCTCCATATGAACCGGGTCCCCGACATCTTATTTCCGCGCCGACTGAAAAATGACCAGTGACTTCCGCGCGCTTCTCCAGGGATACACCGTTTTTAAAGGTCGGGGATAGAAAAAAATCCGGTCGACGTAGTCCGTGACATTGCATCACTCGTGACGACGAACGCTCATGGAAATATCGGCGAAACCTATTCCCGCGAATATCCTTTTTGCTGCTGGATAAGTGAGGTTTCTTCAGGGAACAAACAAATACTAGGATTACTGTTCTAGACGTTGTTCCATTCTCCCGTCAGTCGAGTGGATCCGTTTCCTCCTCCCACGTTCGCATTGATCTGACAAAATGCCGCGCATCCGCAATCCTGAAATTACACTCTTTAGATTAATACTTTGAATTATTGTGATACTTACAAAACAGCAAGATTAGATTTCATCCCCACTTAACTTTTTAATCTAATTTGATAACAAATATGCTACAAATCGTTAAATTCTTCGGATCTTTCCTGAAAATGTGTCAAGCGCAATCATTTCGTTATACATCATCTTTAATAATAAATTTTCCAGCTTACAATTTAATGACTTGTTAATTTTAACGAAGCATAATCTTATTAAATTTTCTATATCATCTTAATATATTCCATATATTTCAATTTATTATTATACGTATACTTATTTATTTATTTATGTTTTTTACAAAACTTACCAAAGACTAAAACTACTTAACTAATTTCAAACTTTGGTATTACTTTTTTGTAATAATAAATTTATTACTTAAATGAATGAAAAATGTGTTATAATAATTACAATAAAATGTGATACATATATAAATGGGTCTCAGATTCGAATGGATTCGTAATTTATTCGTCTTCGCACAAATCTCGATTCTCTTTTCCAGTGCTCGAAAACAATTGATTTCCCCACGATCGTTAGATTTACATAATAAATACATATGTGAGGACACGTAGAACGATGTGATTCGACAATTACAAATACACGTACACATTAGCCAGTTTCGGTATAGATAGTAGAAATGATATCCTTAATTAAATATAAAGATTTAATAAAGTGCATTGATTAATTTAATTTCTTACGCAGCATTTGTGGTATATTTATCCAATAATAAGATTGCTATTTAATTGAGGCATTATTAGTCCATCGCAATTAATCTCTTTTTATCTACTTTTTCGTGCCGCGAGGCACAAAAGAAAATCCATTGCACATTTTCCGCAATCGATCACACGCAATGAAAG
>VBVR01005514.1:0-11933 GCA_011638315.1 Tetramorium parvispinum
TTGTTATGCTATATGGATTCTATATTTCTTCAAGATTGAATTACGAGTTTATCATCTCGTGCATGCGCATAGACAAATTTGGTTCAGACAAGGATAGAGATAGTTGGCGACACTTTTGCTGCATTGTTCAGGTATGCTATGCTCCTTCCAGGTATATATGTTCTAAGATTTTTGGCCATAACTTATTCTGGATCCATTAGGAGCATTCTACAATAAGCGAAGGTTTTGTCGACAATTATGTGCGACAACCAATGAGCGGGTTTAATGTATAAAATTCGACGTTCATTGGCTGTCGCAAAACGCAACTTGCAATTATTGTAGAAGTCCCTTTAACATTCAAGAGCCAACAAGTCGGCAGTTATTTCTTTTGCGCGCAATCACGTCCAATCTATTATATCTATTGCAATAGCATACATGCTCCGTGTAGTAATTTTTCTTCTCTTTCTCTCTCTCTCGCTCTCTTCCCTCGGTCGCTTCCCGCTAAAATAAAATAAGAATACTCTCGGAGAACGGAAAGGTGGGGAGAGACGACGAGGCAAGCGCCTTCCCGAGGCCCGGTTGAAGCGCGAAACAGCGCGAAACTGCTCGGTGTCGTGCGGGCAAAACAAACGCAGCTCGCGACTTTTCTTTGTCGGGTTGCGACGGTCGCTGCGCGGAGGAAGAACGGAGAAGCGAGTACCCGGGGCGGTGGAGCACGCTGCACGAGTGAAACCTCCTCCTCCCTCTTTCCCTTTCCTCCTCGCTCCGTTCAATTCGTGGCGTGTCCGGCAAAATCGTGCACGCAGAGGCGAGCGCGTCTCCGCCATCCGCACGTCTCCGTGCCTGCGAAATCGGACAGACGCGGTCTCTTCTCTTTATCTGCCCCTGCCTTTCCTCCCTCCCCTCCGGCGGTGTGGGTGAACGCAAAAAGCTTCGGTGTGTCGGACATATTCGCCCTTTCTCTCTCGGTGTCCAGGAATCAGGCACGCGCGACCTGGACACGTCTCTCGTGGAGGAGACGAGGAAGGCACCGCCGCCGGCGCGCGACGTGAGATGAACGGCGATCGGTAGACAGGAAAGCATTGACACGCGGAGGAGAACAGGACGCGCGACGAGATGGCCGCGGCGGTCACGAGCGCGACCTTCCACAGGATGCTGAAAGCGTTGCGCGATAACGGCAATGTCAAGGATAAGTGCGAGGCATTAACCTATATTGCCAGGTAAAGTAAACCGCGAGCACGCGACGAGCCCTGCGGGGTGGACGCTGCCGGTCGGGCATCATCATCAGGCATCATCCTCGAGCGAGCAGCACGCGACGCTCGACGTCTGTTGATTGTAGCGATTAATCGTGTCTGACCCCGCCGGCTTCGCCGCGTTGCGCCTTCAGTCTCGGGTTTCGAAAGGAAATATTAATGCGAGGAAAAGAAGGAATGAATTGAAAAGATCTTGAAAAGTTGCAGGTTTGAATTGTGTAGAATGAATGTCGTTGAAACGCGAACGTAAACTTGTAAAATTTAAGTTTCTTTTTTATACTGCCGGCGTTAGCATAAATACTTGGAAAAATTGGTCTGATTTACGACCGTTTTTATCAATGCGGATTAACTTTGAGCTTGGTTTAATTTACTTTTTATCTTTTTGTAATTATGTTCATTTCTACCAGTGCAAATTAACTTTAATCTCAGTTTGATCTTTGCCTTTCTCTGGTTTTAAGAATTGGAAAAGAAATGGGCATTAGAATTGGGAGAAGATAAAAGTAAATTAAGCCAAGTTTCAAGTTGATTTGCATTGATAGAAATGGGCATTTAGATTAATAAGTAGGACGTTACCTTTTTTTAGTAATGTTAATATGCATTGTTTGATATGTATTTATATGTATTGAATAAAGATATTGAGCGTATTTGCATATATGTGTAATAAATAAAAGATTTTCCCTGACATTTTAACCTTTGCCTTGTAGTCAAGCTAAAAAGTTAGAAACAAGTGGCACTATTAGAGAAGAACGCTATTACAAGGATATATGTAGGCTGGTGATAGAATCGTTCTGGAAGCACGACGGAGTCTTGCAAAATGAGGCATTAGGAGCTTTCAATGCTGTTGTACGAGAGTTCCAAACCCATCCTTTACACCTTTTCGAATTGATGCTACAGACTGACAAGAAAACGAGGTTTGTCTGGCTAAGTTTGTCGTAAAAATTTGTGTGCTCTTTATGGATAACAAGATACTATGCTCTCCTTTGATTTTAGATTAAAGATATTTAAGGTGTTGGAAATACAAGACGACAATGCTATTTCTGCAGCTGCCAATGATGGACAAGTTCTAAATTTTTTTAAGCACTGCTTGGTTAATGTACAGCCTAGTTTAATGGAATGGTTATCACCGACAGCGTGTGTGGATAATTTGCAAATGTTGACAAAGATTGAACAGCAGCCTTTAACAGATGAGGAAAAGCTAGAGGAGGATATAAACATTTATGCGCTTGCCCTTTTAAGAAGATTGTACAGACTGGCTTCTATAACGTTCGATCAAAGTGTTCAAAAGGTATATAAACAAGCACAATTGTGTTATGGACAATTTTTAAGTTATGTTCAGGACTGAAAATCATTACCTTTTCAGTATGATTCATTATTGATGGATAAGATCGTAACATTGGCCTATATGGGACACAAACGCCAACGTGGTCCTGCTTTGAAAGTTTTGCAACAAGCTGTTATGTCTAACGCTGCAGCTCATATTCGCAAAGACTATCCTGACGTATGGGTACAATATAAAGCTAATTTACAATCTACATATTATAAGCGCATGTTGCTGTTGGTGGCGGCATGTGATCTGGATTGGACTACACAATGGAATACTACTATTCAGTTCCTTGGCACAGATCTTCATCGCGGTGCCAGCCTTATAAATAATTTACTGAGTGTTGAGGAAAAAGCCTTCAAGTCTACCGATCCTGTAATACGCAGGTAAAATTGCAGCTCTGCAATTAAATTCTAATTTCAAGTATTTGTGAAAAACTAATCGATTTTTATTTTATTTTATTGCAGACAAGCTTTCCTTTCATGGAAATTGTTGATTGACAATTTTGCTTTAGATCATCAAGAACTTGCTACCGCCAGAAGAATAAAATTACTCTGCATTCCATTAAACGCAAAGAACAGTAAAACTGAATTAATTGCATTGACGAAGCTAGAAGTTTGGTGGCACTTAATTATTAAATTGTATAGAGATATTGTGAAATTTGTTACTCCTGTTATCACGCAATTTTTAAACTATTGCTTTGGACCACTTGGGGACACACCACTGCTTTCTTCCAAATTTGATGCTGTTGCTTCTCCAGGCAAAAGATTTTTTAGGACAAAAGTGGTTGCTGTGGATGCCTTGTGTCAATTACTTGTCACAAAGGAAGATCTCTTTGCAGTTTGTCCTCCAATGTTAGAAGAAAGACTTCCTCATGCTATATCTTATGAAGTGTTTCAAGAATGTTCCAAAACCGTCATTCATAGTATAGCAGAGGCCCTCCTCATTCTTGGTCAACTTACAGATAAAGAAATGAAAAATCGCTTCCAATTTGGTAAAACATTATGGACAAGCTTGATGATATACATACGAAATGTTAAACTCGAAACGAAGGTTATTAATACATATTTAACTTTTCTGTTTTTGTAATTTAAAATATATGTATATAACAAAGGAATTGTAACAATATTGCCTTATATATTGAATTTTATAGGACCATCTGTATAGGGATGTGATACTAGTTGTAACTGAATTGGCAAACCATATAGATAAAGTGATGGTGAAAGATATGATATTCAAAGTAATTTTGCCAGATGTCAATTGCATTCTTGAGAAAACTGAATTTCATGATAATGTATTGCCAGAATTGATATTAAAACTCTTAACGTCTCCAATCCTCGACGAAGTGCTAAAGTACATCTTGTATGTATATTTTAAACTAATTGCTGATATGTTTATATTTTATTCTACATTATGTATGTAAGTATTTATTATATCTATATTATAGGAATTATGACAGTAGTATAATCAAGTGCCTTCTGGAGCGATGTGTTAGTCCAGAATTTACGTATTCCTCAGGTGTGCTTGGATTTTTGGAAACAATAATGGAAAATCTAAAATCGGTGTACGCAAATGCATGCGTGAACGATGCATGCGAAAATAAGTAAGTTTAACATTTTAATAATAACGTGTTCAATTGATTAATAAGTAATATGTTACAGAGATAGTAATGAATTAGTTTACATAGAATTATGGTCTATGATAGCAGAAATATTGACAAAATACATAAGAAACACTGAAATTAGTGGAGACGATAATTTTAACGATAAAATTATGAAATCAATTTTGTCATTTCCATTTCATACACATATGGAAGATCTTGAGCTGGTTTGTATAATTTTCATAGTTCTTTTTACTACTATTTTGTTGCTTGCTGCAATAGCTTCATTTATATATCAATATTTTTATATATTTTACAGATAAAAAATCAAGCAACAGTGTGGAAAACTATATATAAAGAAATCGAATTGCATTCGGATTTGGTAACTACAATGAAACCAAATGAAATTTTATTGAATACTGCAAGCATGATGCGGAATTGTTTAAATACAAATAAAAATTGTTGCACTTTTATTGTAAGCTGCTTAGACGTTTTATTAAACACCCTTGACTACGAGTCTTTGTTAAGTACGTAGAATTAATTATTATATTTTTATATAGAATATATTAATGTTCAGAACATGTATGATAATATATATTTTGTATAATTTATGTTTTAGCTCAAGATGAAATTCCATCCATTATACATCTAATAATAGATGTTATAACAATTTCTTTTAAAGACGTACAAAATGGCGTACGTAACTCTGAAGCAGGTCTGAAAGCATTGTCAGCTATGCTTATTACTGTATATGGACATAATCTACAAAGAGTAATATCATATCTGTATCATTGTAAATCAGTTATCAAACTTATACTTTCATCAGAGACAACGGCTCTTTTTAAAGAAGTATAATATCAATATTTTATAGAGAATTTGATTTTTATGTTAATTAATTAGTTTTTTTACACTCCGACAATTTTGCTTGCAGATTGCAAATACATGGGAATATATAATTAGTATTTTTAAAGGACTTACTAAACAATTAGATGACAAATTCTTATTGTTGTACGAAGAAATAATTGTATTAGCCATGAGTCATAGTTATCCAAATATAAGAGCTTTGACGCGATGTATTTTTGACATTAAAGATAACTTAGACGGTGCCGCTAAGAGCATTTTAGAAAATATAGAAGAAAAATACGTTAGATTTTACCTCAAGTCGAAGAATAGTGCTATAATAATCTCTTCAAAGTCTAATAGTGCTACAAAGAAAAAAACAGAAACAGGACAAGCAAAAGAAGTGCGTATAGCCGGGAGTTTCCTGAATAGAAAATCATCCACTACAACATCAGTATCCGGTAAATCATCTGAGAAGACTGATCAAAATCCGCCTATTCTACCTGAACCTGATTCACAAGTAAATAATATTACTTTATGTTGTATATATTTGTATATTTATCTGACCGATATTTTCTACATTTTCAAATTTGTTATAGGATTATGTGTACATAAAAACAGATCTGAAATTAGACGTTAATCGGTTGACTGAACATCAAAAAGAAACATTGAAAAAGAAAAGAGAAGATATACCGGCATTATATAATGATCTTTCTCAATCGTCGTCGCAAAACTCTCAAAACCTGCAACAATGGTTTGATATTAAAGCCAAACATATTAACGAGATTGATAAAGTCAGCAATAAGAAGAGTGACCCTACAGTGCAGAAATCTATTGATAATGATGCTAACAAGGAAAACAAGGTTACGATTAAACAAATAGAACTTTCTAACGTGACAGACAAGATTGTTGATAATAACTGTACTAATGAGTTGGATGAAAATATTGGAGATATCAAACAAAACGAAAGTTCCACGAAAACAATTAAGAAAGACGAGTCTACTGAAAGGCAGGATACATCAAAACAAACGAACTTATCTCCACATGAAGCATCTTTTAGTGGAAAAAATATACCAAAAGCAAACGAGGAAGCGGATGCTGCAATAACAACAACTGTTGCGAAAAAGCTAGATTTTGAATCGCGGGATGAATTTTCCGAAGATAAAATGCACGAACGACAAGCATCTCCGTCAATGTTAGATAATATTAAACGACGACATCGTAATAGCATGTCAAGATTGACGTCGTTGTTGATCAAAGATGACGAAACTGTCGAGACTCAAAAAGATCCAAGTTCAACAAATGTACAAAGAACATTAAGAGTGAAGACTACTCAGGGAAAACCTGGTGCAAATAGTAAACAGAAGCTAGATGATGACATTGATATTAAAGAAAATTCTAACGAAAATAAGAAAGGCATTAAACGTAAATGCGGGTCGGATACTGAATCAGACGGAGGCATTCAACGACGAAAACGAAAATTAATTTCATCTACTAAAAGTCATAATGACGATGCTGATGAAACACCGCGGAATTCAAAAGACAATATTTTCTCAGACATAGATATGGATAGTGTGAGTCAACGTATGAGAAATGAAATATCTCGATTAAAAATCAATATGGTATTTGACAGTCCTGTAAAAAATCGCCGTCGAATCAAACATCCGGATGAAAATGAAAGAGAAACAATAGTACATGGATTAAGGAAATACGGTACACTTGATAAGAATTATAGATTGAAATCTGTAGATTCAAAATCTGCGGAAGGATCAAAGCGATCCCCAAGAGCACATGAGAAAAATACGAAAGATATAGACGGTACAGAGCAAGGAGTATTAAGGAGACGAGGTAGACCAAGCAAACAAGAGTCTCATAAAAATGACTTGGACGTTAATAAAGAAGTTAATAAAGACGTGAATAAAGATGTTAATAAAGATAAAGATGTTAAAAAGTTCAATGATACTACTACTATTGATAAGGTTGAATTAAAAAGTACTGACACAGGTAAGACACATGTAGTTTTAACAACCAATGAAACAGTACAAGATATTAATAAAGCCCAAGATGGCTTTAGTAACATCTTGCTCTGGCAAGAGCGGCTTGATAAAGATAATCTGCAATCTAACTCTGATATAAGACCTGCGGAACTTGTTGAATCAAGCGAACAGAATCAAGATGATGTCGTCGAAAGTTCACAAATTCCTAATACCAGTTTAAAATTAGATCAAATATGCGGCGAGAAACAGTGCTTCATTAAGATTAATAAAATAACTAATGTCCAAAGTAATACTGTTACAACTTCTGATGCAACAGTTAACAAAAAATATGTACCTGAATCTATCCCCATGGATTGCGATGATAATAATGTACCTGATCCATGTGAAGAATTAGATAAAATTAATCTCGACAGTAATACAGAAACAAAGGATGAAGAAAACATAGATAGCATAGATAAAGACTCAGTTCAGAAAACTGATAATTCTAACGAAAAGAGTTTAATTTCAGAAGATCAGAAGACAATCGACAACTCTTCAATTAAATCTACGAGTGTAATTTGCTTTTCTTCGCCAAAAAGTAGTAAGGTATTTTCTAAACCGAAACCTTTCACAGGACGTGCTGCTCATATGCTAGGTTTAGTCACGAATCAGACACGACTCGAGGTCGTGGATAATCAGCCTACTGTACTAGAGGAAGAAGAACCATCCCTAAAGAAACTAAAAACAAAAGACGCAGAAAATGAAATGTCAACGAATAAAAAGACATTAATTGTTAAAGAAATAGATAAAATAGGTGGACCTTCTGGCAGCCGGCAGGAAAAGATTTTCAGCAACATGAGATCGACCGATTATTCCGCATCCTCGATCGCACACACGTTCACTACTTTAAAAAACGATGGCGAGAAACTTTCGTTTAAACTGAACAAGGGTGCATCAGACTGTTTAACAACGGAAAGTTCCATTGACAAAGAAAATGAAAAGAACGCATCACCGTCACGTGAAAAAGACGAGCTACCAATATTGGAATGGTCAAGCGCTAATCCACCTTCGTTAACCGCTTCACCGAGTGCTAGTATTCTTAAACGTGCTAGTATTAATCGATTGAGCCTACCAGATTCAGATCTAGAATCAACTCCTAAGGTATTTTCTATACAATTAACACTATCATACGTAGTATTAAAAAAAAGTTAAAGTATAAAAATTTAATGCATTTTGATAATTACCATTTTTTTAAATCTTATAAAATGTAAGATTTTTTATTTTGTTATATTTTAATCTTTTATTTCATATGTTTTCGTATATTTTTTTATTAACATTAGATTTATGAAATATATTGAAATATTTTTCGTTACAGCGAAAGCGAGTGAGTTTTGCAGATCCGCCAGTCTCAAAAGAGATGGGCTATGAAATCCCCACTACGGAATCTTCGCAAAAAATCAAATATTCGTCGTCACGCAATTCCATGCTGAGGAAAGATTCTCCGAGTTCGATTAGGTTCAAGCAAACCAAACTTAAACTTGTACCATTTGATACAGAGAAGATCATAGTTGAGGATAATACCCAAAATGAAAACGACATTGAAATTGCTGTAGAGGCCAAGAAAAGAAATGAATCATTGACAAAAATCTCTGAAGCATATTCAGAAGCTATGGATATTAATGAGCAAATACCTAACGATTCTCTAGAAAATAGCAATACTATTGAAAATATTGAAACGAAGATTGATATTATCGAAGAATTAGAACTAGCGCAGGAAATTGAGATAACCACAGATTCAGTTGTTCCAGAAAATCAACAATCTCCTGATGATTCTTCGCCGATCAATGACGGAACAGAAGATTCCGAAACACAGCAAGACATCTTTGATGGGACGGATGCAAAGACTCACGTCACGGTGGTTCATACGAATAATGATGACATGATCAAGAATAATTCGGAAAATTCTATTAAACTGAATGTAACAAATGACTCTGTGATAGCGGCTTTATCTACCAAAGACGATAATCCGACAAGTATGGAGGACACTGTAGACATCCAGAATATTACCGGATTAAATTCCACTATAAATACAGACGAAATAATCTGTGAAAAGCCAATGTGCAGCAGTTCGCAGGCGACAGATAACATCGCGGAACAGGACACTTTGTCGGTAACTGATTCTGTATTTGCCAGTTTATGTACAACACAGTACACTCAAAATCAAGAGGCTCCAACTAATGCGGAACTTGATCCCGAATTTCTGGATTCTACACAGTCTATTTATCCAACATTGTCATCATGCGTGGAACCTATAGATAGTATCACTGAGCAATTGACTTATCCTCTTTGGAAGCATAGTCTAAGTACGTATTTCGCGAATAGAAATATGCACACAATCGGTGATTTGGCCCAACTGTCGGAACGTGAAATTAACAGAATACCTGTGAAAGGTAAACCAAAGACTGAATTTGTGAAGAAGGTATTGGTGCGTTTTGAAAGTACACGCATGCAGCAAACGGAAACCTCCGATAAGAAGTCAAATGAAGCGGAGCAATTGCCTACTAAGGCGACAGACGAAACGCCAACTGTACCATTCGCCGCTATATCCGACATTGAAATGAAATCTGCGCAAATCAACAGAGAATCTTTAACTTGTAGCACGCCAGTTATTCATCGCACCGAAAAAATCTCCGATAATCTGCTAAGAAGAGACTCGTCTATAGAAGATACGGATAAAACACAATCGGTCACTAGTGATATGGATATTTCACTGGAACCCACTATTCCAGATAATTCTGATATGTCAATCTTAGACATTTCTAAAAAGGGTGATCAGACAAGCGCGAAGGTACCGATTGCTGCTGAAATTTCAAAACCTGGAACGTCTACAGATAATGCTGAACCCATGCCAATTCCTTCATTATCCTCTGAAAAGAGGTACGTAATCTTTAACATTCTTATTTTATAAATAAAATATTTGCATTTTATTATAGTGAACAAGAGTTTTAGATATAGTTTGAAATATAAAAAAATATCTTTTTTAAGTGCAACTACGAGCCAGATAGCATCATCTTCAAATATCAGTCTGGATCACGCAAAAGAGCTTGCCGGACCTTCATATGACGAACTTCTAATCACACACTCTTCTATTGGTACTAATACCGACGAGATGGATTTCACGCCAACTGTTCAAAAGTCGACGAAATCTGTTGCGTCTCAAATGACGCTTGCAGAATTACTGGACGAAATTGACTTAAATCAGGTAATGGAAAGTGCAATTAGAAGATGTAATCCCGAGGCAATCCTTCTACAATATAAGGTAAATTTTATTTATCGTATACCGATTATTCTAATTGTTTATCAAATAAACAAGAAATATTATTGTATATATTATCTTTCAGGTAAAAATGGCACATTTGAAGGAGGGAGAGCTGCTGAAGGAAACGATTAAAATGCTCGGTTTGCAAAACAATCAACAAGCCAACGATGCATCGTTGAAAGCAGCTTGCCGCGCGTGCGGCATCAACAAAGTCCTCCTTAGATTGCCTGACATTTTTAGCCATGACAAACAGTTCTTCGATAAAGTGCTCAAATTGTATAGCAAGAAGCTCAACATAGCCGATGGTTTGAACAGCTTAGACTTTAATAAATTGAAAAGCGTGATTTGTCAAAAATGCACATCGTCCGAAATCGTCGAGATATTATCAGAGAAGCTGAAGCAAGAAGAACAAGAAGGTATCAAATCCATGCCAGAACTATCAAGTTTGAATGCTATGTTAAAAAGATTGCCGATGGATGTGATTATTAGTCATACTGTAGCAAACGATGAGCTTATTCCAGCGCCGGTAGTTCTGGATATTGCTTTACAGAACAATAGCTCGGGAGATATAGCGCAAGCGTTAAAGCAGTCCCCCGTCATGGCTAAACGTGTCCTAGATAAACTATGGACGCCCCAATTCATGGTCACGCATATCGAAAATGATGATTTTTCCAAAGAGAGCTTGCTTAATATTTTTAAGAGCGTATGCTCTAAATTGACTGCGCAAGAACTGCTAGACGCATACCATAAAGCTATGGCAAGCAAACTTGACGACATGAAGAACGTTAAGGATGTTAAGGACGAGAAAAAGTAACTCGGGGTTGACAGACATTTTTGTTTCAGTGTCAGTATCAAATAATATGACTGATGTTTATAGAAGTATTGATGCGTCTCATTCAGGAACTACTTTTTATACATACTTATCTCGCTTTTATAACATTCGTCATTTGAGTCTATTTTCACTTGCAGCGCATAAACTATCTATTATCTATTATTTCTGTTTTATATTTTGTAACTATTGATAGTTTAATTCATCAATTAAAAGTATTCATCAATTTTTTTATGTGTATTCAACATGACATATTTGTGACATAATTGTAAAATATATGCAGTAGAGATTTCATTAACTCTCGCAGTACCAAGTCTTTTCTTATTGTATGTAATTTTTATGAAGAAGGATAGAGAGAGATAGAGATAGAGAAGAAAAGAAAAATTTTATACCCATGAAGCAAAACTGATTTTCTTCTCTAGAATTCTTAGTATGTATAAAAATGGTACAAAAATTATCTAAATTTCATGAGCCAGAGAAAATTTACTTTAATACAAAATGCTTGCTTAATGTTATAAGTATAATTATTAATATATTATTCAAATTATATTTTGTAATCTTGTACACATTAATGTTGTAAATAATCTTATGATTATTTACCAGGGTTGTTAAGTAACGAGTTACTTGTAACGTAGTTACTTTTTTTAATCAGTAACTGTAACGGTAACGTAGTTACATTTATTTAATAACGATAACGATTCATTCGTTATTTTAATCGTTACTTTTTCTTAGTAATTGTAAAGCTATTTATTAAACTTGTCTATACGTAAGCTAGAAGCAATTTATCTAAAGAAGAAGAATTGCAAACAATTTTAA
>VBVR01005515.1:0-11931 GCA_011638315.1 Tetramorium parvispinum
TAACTTGCAGGGGCTTTAAGGGAATTGGCCAAAGGGAGTACTAAGAGAAATTAAAACTGTATAAATACACCGTAAAAATATTACATATAAATTTATATGAAATGAAACGAAGAAAGTTATTTCGTTAATATAAATCGAGAAGAGAGAGATTTAGGCATAAATATTGAAATAAATAAAGGAAACCAATTCAACGAGCGTGTAGGGTAAGAAACCAATCTGAGATAGTTTAAAACAAGGTTGGCTGCTTTGGGTTCAGGTGCTGTTGCAACTAATATCGTAAATCCAGATCGAGTTTGAGGGAGAAGAGAGTTCTCCGTCGCCTTTTCCTTTACAGCCCTCGCGCGGCTAGTTCCACCTTTTGCATCTGCGTAATATCATCATAAAGTAAAGCAATGGAATTATGAGTGCGGATTCCATGCGAATGGTAAAAGTGAAAACAGCATCTGAATGGTAAAATGTTAACTTAATTGTAGAAAATCGAAAAAACTTCAGTACTAACCTTATTTGCAATATTTGTATGAAAATTCTACTTTCATGGTAATTAAGCATATATTATTCATTTCAATTATTAAATAATTATAATACTATATAATAAAAAAGCTATGGTGAAAAAGCTATAATCAATTGAAATAAAATTTAAACAACTACAATATAGATATTAAAATGTATAGCAGAACAAAGGAGAAACACAAAGTTGCTAACTTCTAACAGTTTATTACGATTTAAATAAATAATCTTTTATGTGCAATTATATTTTCAGTTAATTTTTTTAGTATATTTTTTCATATATTATTTATAATAATTCATTAAGATTTGTTAACCTTGCTTATTCCATTTTTATAAAATGTAATTGTTTTGGAACAACATATTAATTTCTGATAGTATATTTGTCGATCAATCGATGTGTAAGTTTTAGTAATCCGCTAGATTGTTATCAGCACCGTACATCGAAATATCACACAACGGTATCGACGATAACTGATTAAATTTTATTCAGGTCCCCGTAGAATTGTTAACGTGTGATTTCGAAAATTTTGAGTAAAATATGTCAGAAATCAATCTCATTGATATCATTATCGATTCTTGTCTGATAATACTAATTATATTAGCATTTATTTTATATAATTGAAACAAATTAGAAAATTAAGAGAGACAATAATTTGACCGTATTTACTTAAATACTATAATAAATAAAATTATTTAATTCTATTTTTGTTCAATTATATATTTTTAGCATACTGTTGCAATAAGAATAATCTACAAATTAACATTTTAAGCTTCCATGTTTTAAATAATTCAAACATCAAGTTAACTTTAAATTCGATATTCTTACGAATTTTCAAATTAAAGATAATGTTTCTTGAAAGATATATTGAACTGACCAACTCGCCGCTGCGAGTTTACGCCGTGATCTTCGAACCGAGAAAATTGTTTTCGGTCAAACGAAACATTTATAAGCCATAAAAAGCCTGCCGTTGCATTCGGGCCGAACGATCTATTAAATTTTTATGAGCTTTTTGTCGGAAACCTCGCAGAGTGTCCGAGCAGCGTGCTGAGAGAACCGCCGTTAGCTCTAGATTTCCAGCCATGCCTGCATATAAAGGGTGTTATATAAAAACCTGATATACGAAAGTCGTATAAAGTTAATCCTCATCTGATTGAAATAAAAGAGTCATTTTATACATAATTTTTCAATATCGTTCTCCGAAACGATGAAATATCTCGGTGCCACGACAGCAGTATGTTAAGATATCAAAGTTCTGAATTAAAAGAAAATGTTCTACAATATAGTTCGAGATCTTATCAAACAGAAATATCATCTTAAATTTATAAGGTCACAATTGAAAATCCGATTAGATAAAACTTATCGACAATCTAAAAGATCACTTCATGTCTTTATCTTAATAAATGACAAAATGTGCGATAGCTGCGAGTACAAGTAGAGTTTCTTCTGTAATTAGGAGAAAATAATAAAAAAAATGTGTAATAAAGACAAATTGTGCAATCAACAAGAATTGAAAGAGCAACACCTTAATTTTCGTGCAATAATCGAACAATATATTTCATCTTCGCCTTCACCCGCAAATTCATTTTTACCTTACAAGAGATATTATAATTCATAATAATTTTATCTATTATACAATTAATTTGCACTTAATAATTCATATTTACGAGAAAAATGATTTTTAAACATTAATTCCCGAAATAAAAAATTCTTTATTTACAATATTTATACTTACGTTATAAGAAAAGGAGTATCGTATTAAGTCTATTCCGAAAATGTGTACTTGTGTCGGAGGAATGAGGAAGTAAAGACAAGAGGCAAAGAGCGAGAGAGTGAGAAGGAATGGGGAAGAGGGTGAATGCATCCAACTCCGCTTGTAATGAACTTGTGAATATTTAGTGGGGTAATTGCCCTTCGTAGCGAGTCTCGCTTGCGTCTACCGCTGTAAGGGGTGTCCGCCAAATCCGGAAGCAAAACCAATATCAGTCGGCCACCTGTGCTCTCAGCTTGCACTTCGTCATATATACGTTACGTGCACATCGGTTCCACATATATCGATAATTTGATTTCCTCGGGGACACCGTAGGACGACTGCCAGCCGTTCAGCCGACTCTACTCTACTTTTTCATTCCGTAATATGGCAAACAAAAAAATATCTGCACTTCTCATAAGGCTTCAGCGATGCTACTGAAGAAAAGTATGTCAAATTTTTATAATCCCATTATACAGAGTTTCTTTAAATATAATAATGCTCGACAATATCCACATTTTGCTGACATAAAAAATAAATATTTCATGTGATATGTACCATTTCACATAGAACAAAAAAATTTCTTCCGTAAAGTTCGATCTTAAAAAAAACAATACTTTTGATAAATTTATTTCACTAAAAGATTATAAAAAACCGATTCAATTAACTGTTTAAAAATTTTATCAATAAGATACGTATCGTAAAACTCATAAAAAATGATCGTTTATTTTAATAGTTTTGAATTTGTAAATTGTATGTAATAATGTTATCAAATGTTAAAAAAGATAGCTTTAAAATTTTCTATTATCTTATTATTTGTGCAAACACATTATATACATAGTCTAAATATGGATTGTGTAAAAACAATATTGTCGAAATGCCATTTTATCTGAACAAATATGATACGTTGAATTCTTATATTGCTCTCAGTACATGCTTCTTTCAGAATATATTACTTTGCAAAGATCTAAATTTATACTATCGCTTTTTAACGTCTCTATATGCTTCATAAATTCTGGACACATATACTATAAATAAAATACAACCGCACAAGTGTAAATTGTGTAAAACCGATTGCTTTATGTTTTGTGCCAAATTGCTTCCAGTACTGCAGAAAATACGATTTATTATTATTTATCGAAAAGAATACGACATCGTTCCGTTGATTTTGACTACCAATGTAATATGAGAGTAATGGCGAGTTAAAATTTAAAATTTGTAATTTTTCTATTGCTTAATTATAACATTTGTTCCATTATTTTTAATATTAAGGAGCACTATAAAAAAAAGTTTTACACAATTTGATATCGGCAATTGAAAAGCGATAATACTATTCAATAAAACATGCTAGTAACTCATGTAATAAATATACAAGTCTAAGGAGACATGCAACAAGACTGTAATCTGCCGACGAAGCCTAAGCTTACTGCACGTCTCGTGCAAAAGAGGCTTCCGCGTTCTTTGCACGCCATCTGAACGTTTTATAATCACTGCGTCTCTCTTTCTCTTTCGTTATCCTTCCTTACTTTTGCATTCTCTATCTTCCTTACTTAGAAAAATGTCTGGCTATTAATTCACCCTCGCCTCCTGCCGTGCATAACGCCTTGACGGAACGTACCACCTGGTAAAACAAGCTACATAAATTAAACGGTGGATTATGTATCCCAAATTTTCTTTATTTTCCAAACAGCGGAGAAGAACGGCGCAAATGAGTAAAGGTTAAATGCAGTTTGTGCTAAAATACAAACTTGTAATTATGAAGTACATCCGCATTTTGTGAGAGGGATAAATACGGTTTTACGAGAATTTATCATCAGCAGCTTTTCTAAAACGTGATGATGATGAAGAATTGTTTCAAAATAATTTCATCTTTGGATTTCTCAATTGATAATACTCTCGTGTTATGTGTCTCCTTGCGACCAACAGATAATATATTCGTAGATATTTATTATATCTATTTATTAATATGATTAAATAACAGTGCCTCGGAAATTATTGGTTCTCTTTCACCTCAATAAAATTAACAAATGATGAAACGCTCCCGGATCGATCATCGATATACATCTATCTCGCGGCGCATCTTATAACAATGACGGCAACCAATCGGTTTCCAATTTGATACAGAATAGAATCCATTAACGGCGGCCCTCGTCGACGCTTCCACCGACCGGATACATTTCGGCGAGTGTCAAGGTGGGAAATGGCAGAAGTAAAGCGAGAAGCCGGTACGGAAGTGACGGAAGAAAAAAGGTATTGCGGGGGAGAGAGCGCGACGGGAGTGAAGGAGAGAGAAACGAGGGGGATGAAAAGGAACATACGAGATGCGCGTAAGCGAGCTGGGCTGGCAGCCGGTAGCTGACTCGTACCGATAAGAAGTCTCGATCCGCATTCGCTCCCGCAGTTCTCTGTCCGACGCTTCGTTCGTTCCTTTCCTTTCACGCGCCTCTTTCTCCCATTCTCCTTTCTGCAGGGAGAATACGACATTAACTGACGGACGAAGAGCGACGTCGGCACGACGCGATGTAACATGAAGAATTGTAGCGGCATAAGCGATGAAAGCGACAAACTCTATCGGAGCATTGAACTCAAAACGAAATAGGGAATTTCAGTGTCACAGTTCAATGATGAGGTCTTTCCTAATATCTGTGCTTTCCTAATATCGTTGTGCTTTCTTTCACCTCTGTCCTTCTTGCTATTGTTCTACCTTCAATTTGTCATTCTTCTCTATACATGTTTAAAATATCCCAAAAATTGTGGGATGCTGGCTTAATTTATACGCTTATTATTGCTATACAAATTTTCATGAAGAACAATATTATATACATTAATAAACGCGATTTAAATATATTATTTATGATGTAAATTTAGATTGTCTACATTGTGAACAGTATGAAATATAAGAAATAGAAATATTTCGCAATTTGCTATTTTATTTCTTAATAAATAATAAAGTATACTTTACGTTATAATATTAAGTAAAATATCAGATTCAAACACGCAATTGCAGATTTCGGAAGAGACTGATTTATCACTTGTTATCATATTATCAAGCGTCTTCATCAGGTGATATTAATATTGCCTGCTATTTATTAATTAATCGGTTAAATTAAACAGATTCATAAACACGAAATAATGTTAAGAAACAGATAATTTATTCATTGAAAAATATGTACAGTATAAGTGTATAAGTGCAGTGATATTAACAATAATACAATAATACAAGTCGATTGCAGTCCAAATACATCGAGATATGGTTGTATGCAATTGTAACATTATAGATATGAATTGATTAGAAACTAGCCGTACATCCAGCTTCAAATGGAAAATCGCATACTTTTTTTACAGGATTGAAGTGTAACTCATCAGGACATTTCATTACAATCGCTCGGCCATAGTCACAGACGAAGTAATGATTGCAATTGTGGGGGTGAGGGATGAGAATGGCCTCTTCTCCAGGTTTTGGCCCTCTATTTGGGCACCGGACTTCTTGTGCTTGGGCATAAAATGCTCCCAACAGGGATACCAAAAGCACAACGGAGAATATGGCTAAAACATATATTGAATAAATTAGAAATGAGTAGATGAATAAATGTAAAAAGTAAATGAATCTTGTTAATTTTCTGCTTAATATTGAAAACGTGGTATTGTAGACATGTGCGCATGATATTTTAGACATACATATATACTAATTATTATTTTATATTAGAAATTATATAGATCAAGAGAAAATGTAAAAATTTTCAGTAAAATATAACACAAATTTTTATATGTGAATTATATGCAAAATTTTATTTAAATTATAACTGCTTTTGTAAGATTTGCTATGCTTATTTCAAAAACGACTCCAATTTGATAAAAAAATTCGAATTAATTTTGATATTTAGAATATTACCCTACATTTATTATCATATATTTTAGTATAATTTTTATAGATAGCAATTATATTTAAATTTAAAACTTATTGCATCTCAAGCAATAGGCTTACCTTTCATTTTGCTACTTGAAAATTTTTTTTTTAATTTCACTCTTTACACGAACCACACCAGATGAAGAATTTGGCTATCTAAAAGGTCTCTTTATATACCCGATCACTGGATCCTTTTTATCGATCTTTTTATCAGATCGCTCTATCACTCCCACCCTGTTCTGACATTCATATCCTTATCAGATATCCGTAATGGTAAACCTACGATTCGAATATTTCACACAACAATCGCAAATAGCGACAGTTTTGTCAATTAACATTTGGGTTATCGCAGTTCATATTCAGTCAAAATGTTAAGAAGATGAGGGTCGAGGTAAGCAAGTAAATGAGAAAAGAACGGATTTATAAAGAGTGAAACGAAATGAACGAAATGTAGGATGAGCGCGAGAGAGTTAGGGAGAGTGAGAGAAAGCGAGAGAGGAGAAGGATGCTGGCTGACACTCGGACAATGCTGGCGTGGTGCTGTCGCGTTCGGTTCCTGGTTATGGCGGGTGCACAATGCCTATTGTCGGGCAACCCACCATACAAACGTGTGTGCTGACGCTTTCACACAACGGCCAGTTCTAGCTCTCTACCTCTATCTCGTTCATTCGCCCTCTCTTCATCGCTGTACTTTCGTTTCTGCCGAAGACGAACACAAAATCTTCCTCCTTCAAAGTCGTTTTCTCATAAACTCGCGGCTTTCGGCAAGACCAATAAAATATATGAAGAATAATATTGATTTTTTTCAAATGACATCGGGGAAGTAGCGCAAAATGAGTCCAAAACGGATAAGATGGAAAGATGCGAAGGGGTAGAAAAATCGCATTTGATCGTCGTCGCTTCCACGATACTATCTCTAAAATATCGTCACAAAATTGCAGTTGATAGATATTCCAGTCTTGCTATTGCTATTATGATGTGAAAATGTAAAAGATTACAGATTGCAGTATAAATTCATACGTTTTTATTCTATTATTTGTTTAAAAAGTGCATTAATCAATAATAAATAAATTTATATGCAAACGCTAATATAATATAAATAAAATAAAAAAATTTTTTTAAAAAACACTACTAATTTTTTTTAAGGAAAATTATGTTTTTATAAAAAACAAAATTTTCTTTTTTAAAAGAATTAACTAAATTACTAGTTATTTATTTAATTTGTATATATGTGAATACATATTCGCAGCTTCGAAATGATATCGTTATCTTAAGAGCTAATGTCAATTCGATATTGTGAAATATAGAATAATCGCATTATCAGTATTCTTACTACGATTCATTATGATTGTTTACTTTAACTTAATCGTATTTTTGAGATTGATTTCTATCTGACAAATTGAATTTTATAAATCCATTTTTAAACATTAATACAATTTTATTAATTGTTATTAATATTAATTAATCGTACATATATTATTAATGTTAATTACTACATATTAATATTAATATGTATTGTTATTATAACATACAAATATTACTTAAATAGAATATAATTGCGCAAAAAACAACTCAAAAATAAATTTATAATTTCCTTTCTCTTATAATATTTCAAATTTTAATATAATTATATTTTATTTTGTTTATAGGAACAGAAAATTTTTAGTCATAAATTGCCATTTTTGTAATATGTCGAAATAATAAAATATTTAAGAAATGACCAAAAAAAATCTCGTACAAATAAGAGTAAAGGTGAATTTCCGTTCTGTCACTTTAGCAAGATGTCCATAATTTGAATTCAATCGTTTGCAAATCACGATCTCGTTCGCGTCTTACTCTCGATTCGTAACTGCGCGGAAATTGGGTTTCTTTTAGGAAATGAGACATTTCAGTCGACACGGAGGAACGATTGTTCGAAAATGGTTGGACGCTTACAAACGTAAAATATATCGTTTTCTCGGAACGTGCAAAAATTTTGATCAACTCTTACAATCAGTAGTGAAGCTAGTTTGACTTATAGGAATATATTGCTTTGTCCGTGTTTTAACTTTAGATAAATCGCAATTGTTCTTGAAAGAATGGTTATCGCAGCAGTTCAATGAAAACTAGAATACCAGCTGCAAGTATCCATATAAAATAATTGTTAAAATAATTACGAGGTTATTAATCAATATATACGCTGTCGATACGTAACATAACGTTAAAAATTATTATTATGGCACGTGAAAATGTTATTGTTAATATTTCCATTCTCTCGGCTGCGCAAAGAAGAAAGAGAAGAAGAGAACTCGATCTCCCATACTCGCCATATTGGCATACACGCCGCCTGCGTTTTACGGCCATATTCAGCGATTTTGCATATCGAGGCCAGACGTGTGTATGTGTGTACATTATAGGGCTGGGAAAAAAGAGAGAAGGGAGAAAGAGGCGAAACCCATCGCCGTCCTTTCTTCTCCAGCGCCACCAGAACTGCTGCAAGCCCATTCACCTTTTCCACATCGATTCACATATATACGGCAATCGCAGACCTTCTTGAGAGCTCAATTTATCGCGGAACGGCCTCCGCTGCCGCATCAGTACAAAGCGTGCTGGTGTGCGAGACGTATACCCTTCTTCGGATCAAATTGTCATAATTGAATAACCGAAGAGATAAGCGAGCTCCGCTTTGACTACGAGTGTGCTCACGTAACTTTGGCAACGACCTCATATACGGGTCGATTCATTTAACCCTGGAGTACCTCGAGTCCACTCGGTGCTCAATTCTAAATTCGCCCTCTCGCGTCGAGTTCGCGTTTTTACGATTGCATCAATTAAATCGATCTAACTATTAAATTTTACATTTCATTTATCTCGACATCTGTACGAAATTAATTGAGGATTTCTGATGATTTTTGAAAAGTTGTAATTATCACGAGAGATATCAACAAATATATTAGGTGTATATGTATAATAATATTCTCAGATAGGGGAGGGAAGAAGGATAAGATAATCATAAAATTGTGCGAGTCATTCTAGCGATCAGAAAAGAAAGGCGATATAAAAGAAACACTTGATGAAGCTGATGGAAAATGTTGATACGAAATAAACGAGATCGAACGGAAGCGGAGGATGCGGATATCGGGGATAGCTTTAACGGTCTTTTGTTTAGCTGACTCCGCCGTTCACCGGCATGCCGGTAACTGCCACAATGCGGGGTGAAAAGCTAGAAAAAGTACGGCGCAGCTGGAAATCAGAGAAAACGGCTAATCGAATGACAGGTTGATCGCTAATTTTACTCTTGAGACTTGTATGTACTCATTGTACACTCAGAGAAAAGCTATGTATTTCGTAAAATCGTTATTCTTTATTTTTAACTTCTCCTAGTATGGAAATATAAAAAAAGGAGAATTTTATTAAAAGCTTTATCATTTTCATTTTTCTAGAGATATGAGCAATAATATTAATTGTTTTCTCTATCAATATCCGATCAATGAAAGATCCGGATTTGAACTAAGTACATATCGGCATTCGCATTAGACAACCAGTTAGAAACTTGTTGCTGTGATTTACAATCATGGGGCAGGCAAATTGGGGAGCAGTCGAGAATATGTCATAGATTTGTGCCTATGAGAAGTGGTATTGCGGACACAATTGCTTTTGGTGCGAGGAACATAACATGTGGTTACGTGATTCCGCTTTGATTGCGCTTATTACGGATTTAATAGATTCGTATTCCATTGCACTTTCTTATTTAATGAAATATAAAAAACAAACTTATTAAATTTATTTCATATATAGAATACAAGGAAATTATATTTATGAAATGAAAGTGTGTTACAATACATAAAAAACAAAATTTTTAATGAAACAATACATTTCTTAAGCAAATATGCTTTTTTACAAAACGTAAGAGATAAATTCCAATTAAATATATATTTTTTAAAAATTCTATATCTAAATTCCTCCTCTCTGTTATAATTAATATTACAAAAGTTATAATTAATATTGAAAACGAGATGTGGAAAAAAATTATTCTGTTAATATTACAAGGACAAGAATTT
The DNA here is from genome assembly GCA_011638315.1 of Tetramorium parvispinum. Classification (NCBI taxonomy): domain Eukaryota; kingdom Metazoa; phylum Arthropoda; class Insecta; order Hymenoptera; family Formicidae; genus Tetramorium; species Tetramorium parvispinum. The sequence goes on from VBVR01005515.1 coordinate 10,203, forward strand.
TTTTATTCCAACATGTGTGTGTAACATATCATTAAATATAGTGCTGAAATTTTTCCTAGTTTCTCAGTTTAGTCTTGAAACAACTTTTTTTAAAAGATAGTTAAAGATAGCAATAATTCTGTAGAAGCATCTAATTCTGTAGAACATAGACTCTCTGTGGTCATTTGATATTTATAAAGAAGCGTGAGTTACGAAGACTGCATCCAGTGAGATATAGAGCATGCATTGTATTATAGTGTGAAACAATAAAATGTTTACAATTTAAAGTCAAAGAGAAATAACAAAGATATGTTTCTTTAATATTATACGATTAAAAGAAAGAATGATAACATAAATCTATGCTATGATTTATAATCAATAATCTTTAATCAATAATTTTAAAGTTTAGAAACAAAAGAAATATATATAATTTTATATAATGTAATTATATAAAACATGTAAAACATGTAATAATATAAATTTGCATTATAACTGGAATTTCCATAATTTTTAATTTCAATAATTTAAACTTTTGATATTTTGATATATAAAGATATTTTTATAATTATTATTTATGATGATGACAAAGATTGCACATCGCTACAAGACAAATATTGTCAAATATTAAAAAAAAATTAATGTTACAATGAACATATTAGGTCTATCTCTACGATCGAGTTTTTATTGAATAATTAAAAATGTCACTGGCAGAGCTCTCCACTCTTACGATCTCAAGTAGAGGAGGTCGCTCTTGAAATTTGCATAACTGCTTCAACGATAGAAGCTTGCTTGAAATATGGCGTTTTATTATTTTCAAGGCACTTCACTTGGTTAAATGTAGGCAACGACTAAAGGGTGAGCATAAAAGGATCGGAAGCTATAAGAAGATAACTTTGTTTTGAAATGTTGTAGTGCATGCAATTTTAATGTAGCAAAGATTAGATAGTTATAATTTTTTAAATTTTTATTGATTAATTATTTTTTATAAATTAATATTATTTATTAATAATGAGTATTAAGGTGTAGTAAGTTTTTCTTAATATTAGATTAGATAGACTATAGTTACAAAATACTTATTGTTATAACAACAAGTTGTAGATCATAATTTTTTTTTCAGATTTTAGATCAAACTCTTTTACAGATAGAATATGTGCTTTAAATAAAACAATGAAAATTATTTCTTGTTATTTATTAAAAACGTATGCAATTTTATAAAAAATATTTTAAATTAATTATAAATATTTTTAATGATGTAGCATTTTATGTTATATTTTATATCATATAAAACACTAAACAGTAATTTGGCTAAGTTTTATTTAATTTTGTTTCCTTAAGATTATCATGCACAGAAATAAACGATGGGAATTGAGAACTGCCAATATGCGAAATATTGGCTGACTAAGGTAGAAAATACTACTGTTACTAGTAGTACTGCCAGTGCAGCAGATATAAAATAGGATTCTTGATAAAACGACAGACGGACGACGTGACGTTTAGCGCACGTGTTTCACATGTCGGCATGATTTTTAAAAAAATAGAACCGTTGTTTCTCTTAAAATAGTACATTGTTTTTTATACATAAGAATATTCCATAAATATTGTCTTATAAAAGTTATTCTCTTATCGAAAAGAAATCCTGTCGTTGCATTGACAAATAGGAATTAATATTTGGTATAAAATGTTATTTATTTTATCGGCAATGCAATTTATGTAAATCTATTAATTACATTCAAATTATACACCCTAACGT
>VBVR01005516.1:0-11931 GCA_011638315.1 Tetramorium parvispinum
ATAAGAATAAGTGATAATAGTATAGTAATGATCATCATCTATAAACAGAATAATTAGTTTAATTAAGTTTAATTTCTTTTTAGTTCACTTTCTTTAGTTCTTAAATTACACCACTCACTACATTTGTATTGTTTATTTAAAAAAAAAAATTGCATCACGTTCTTTATATTCAATATGTTTGGTAAATAAAAAATACATTATAATACGTTACTTATACTTTGTCACTAAAATTTTTGAAGAGATGTAATGTATTTTTTATTTTAATAAAAATGTACATAATTAATATTTAAATTCAGTAATAGATTTTTAAATTTCTAATTAAAGTTTATCTAATTAAAAATTAATCTTATTTTAAAAATGTTATATTATTATGAATGCTTTTTCCTTACTAAAAGGAATGTTTCAATAAACTGAAGATCTTACACTGTTAAAATTGAACCAGTCACACATGTGTGAATATTAATATGTCACACGCTGAAAATGTGTGAATAATAATACATCACACATGTTCGATGAATGAATTTTCAAATGTCATACATTTATGACTCAAAATACACATTGAAATGATTTGAAAACTGTGTGAAAGCCACACACTTTAATGTGTGAATTTAATCAAATATCCAATAATGCGTAAATTAGTCAAGCACCATAGTATTCACACATGTGTGATACTTCTATACGTGTGAATATAACACATATTGGAAAAAGTCACACACTATGTAAGTAACACATATCTTAAAGTCACACATCACACATTGTTATTATGTATGAGCTCGGTTCACACCGCTAGAAGTCGCAAGGGTTATTCGGTTTCTTGTAAGTAAAGTCCGTTTCGGAAACTATATAAATAAGATAAAGTTCGTCCTTTAGCATAACGCTTCTTCGCGTTGAATGTAACATCAAGGCATCTATTTTAGGTTGAAATAGATGCAGTTGATTTAAATATATGTATAATGTATGAATTATTTGTATTAAAAGAAATTTTTTTAATATAGATCTCATAAATATTAATAAAAACATTTTCCTAACATTAGAACAAATCTTTAAAAATCAACATGAAATAACAAAATTATTCAAAGCAACGTAATAAATTTTTAAAATAAAATAAAATTTTTTTACAAGAACCACGCTGTTAAATCGAAAGTGTGTGAATGAATGAATATCACACACATTTTTGCGTGTGATGCGTGTCCCCCGCGTTAAGACGTCTGTGAGTGTGTGAATTTTTTAAAAATGTGTGAATATTCACACATAATAGAGCTCATACATAATATCAATGTGTGATGTGTGACTTTAAGATATGTGTTACTTACATAGTGTGTGACTTTTCCCAATCACACGCAAAAAGTGTGTGATATTCAAACATTCGTTTTAACAGTGCAACAAAATTGTTTGACAGTACAATTGTATCAGTCCACGAAAAACTAAAATTCTTCTAAATAATAATTTATTTCAAGTAAACATGTATGTTGTTTAAAAGTCAAACAATCATATTTGTTTGTTCAAACATTAGTTTGTTTAACCCTATTCCAATAATTAATTTCTTTGACTTTAATAAATTAATTATATCTAAAGAAACATTTCTGTCTGTGCACCTACAGCCGTGTGAAAAGTAAAACGTTATTTGAATCAAACATCTATTCGTGCATGAAAAATTCACACACGTCTCACAGACGTCTTAACGCGGGGGATACACATCACACGCAATAAAGTGTGTGATATTCACACATTCGTTTTAACAGTGTACATTTAACACTTGCGATTTATTAATGAGTTTCTGATTATTCGTTTGATTTTCTGTTGGTCCATTTGTTTATATATAAATTTTAATGTTTATATATAAATTTTGTTTGTTCAAATATAAATTTACCATTCTTGAAAAATTTTTTTATTAGATTTTTTTCAATAATTTTCTGTATGTAGAAGCAGTATAAGCAGTATCACTATGCAAAAAAATTATTGATAGCGAATCAATAATAATCACTAGAATATTGTGTAAGTGGCATGTATTACTGAATACATAAAATGAAAATAAGAAGATTAATTTAAAATAATATATCGCATTCGTTAACATTTAGACCTCCAGAAAATCTAAATATAAACACTCTAGAGCAATCTATCTAAACACATCTAAACCTATCTAAATAATAAAAAAATAAAAAATAAAAAACGAACAAATAAATGGAGCCACAATATGTCTCTACGTCCCCGCCGTTGGCTCTGGGTCATGCAGAAGGAGAGTCATATGATTACATGCTATAAGCTTCATCTCGGCATATGGGCATGAGAATCGAATATTTTCAAAAACTGACTTAAGAATCGTATTCAGCGACCACGAAAATCTATAGAAACAGACTTTTGGACGAAACTACGACTTTTGAATTTTTTCCTGCCGTTAACTGTCGGAAAGTCTAAATATAGTCTCTACATGTGATCGGAACTTTGTATAGGTTATATAAGATATAAGCACAACAATTTGAGGACTTTCTAAGATGATTAAAGATCATCTAATGTCGGCGGTCTAAAGGTTAAACAAATAATGATCTGAAACTCTTCAACTTTATGCAAGTTCTTTTCTTGTTAATGTTGCATTAGCACAAACATACAATACATTTTACATTTACAATATAATACATTTTATGATAAGAAAATTGTTATAATTGTAATGCGTTTGATTATTTAAATATTGGGCAAGTGAACACTGTTAAAACGAATGATTGAATATCACACACTTTTTGCGTGTGATGTGTGTCCCCCGCGTTAAGACATCTGTGAGTGTGTGAATTTTTTAAAAATGTGTGAATATTCACACATTTCTAAAAAATTCACACACTCACAGACGTCTTAACGCGGGGGACACGCATCGCACGCAAAAAGTGTGATATTCATTCATTCACACACATTCGATTTAATGGTGAAATCTGTCTTGACAGAACGCGCGTTAACCCTTTAACTCCCAGACCTCTTAAACGTTAGAAGAAAATTCTATCCTTTTAACATGTTATAGAAAATGATAAAAATAACTTTTTTGTTTGAAACTTTTTTTTATTTGAGAACTAAAAATGGTTTTTTTTTAATGTAGCATAATTGGTACATTGGGCTTTTAGGACAAAAAATAAAATCTACTATTTAAATGAATATCAGCACTAAACAATGTATAACAGTACTTACTTTCAAAACATTTTGCTGTCAAGTATACTGGAGAATACGCTAATGCGACTGACTGAGAGAACGTTAGCTCCTGAATGAAGCGTATTTATATAAAGTGAACTTTGATCTCGAACTCTTCTTGTTCTTACATAGTGCTGTCTCTTTACATTTATCATTAAGTATAGTCACTACCCAGATAGGAAACTTTTGCGATATATGCACAATTATTGTATCTTTCCATTCGTATTTCGCAATAATTGCCTTAAGATGATTATGCAAAATGCGTATCTTTTACTGAAATAGAATTTTATAATTATAAGTTATAAATATTGACAAAATAATGATGCGAAGTTATGTAAAAATAAAAAGTAAAAAGAATTGTTTACTCTTGAATAATAATTTTACAATTTTATGGTGCAACGATTTTTACAATAATGACAAAATTAATTTATGAAATGTATTCAGTATTTATTGTGCTAAGATGATTCTCACTAATGTATTATAGTTATAATACAATTATAACTATATATTAATACAATTATATAGAAATTTATTTTAGGCGTTAATTTTTTAAAGATTGCTACATGTTCCCAGCAAACACAAATGTAGCAGTTACTATTGAGGTTTTGATAATTAAAAACGCAAGGCTTGTGAATAAACTCATAAACTATTTAATATCGTGATACAATATCATAACTTAAGAATCGAAGAAAGCAAGAACATAATATATCGCACGCGTATCGCGCATCGGCAGCAAGCTCACACTTCTACCAACTAATAAAAAATAAAAACGTGACCGATCCTTAAAGACTAACTGGAATGGCTGTGTTCCAATATTCATTGCCAGTGTGACGCTGCGAGTGTGACGTCATGAAAGCGTGCTACCAATAGTGTTCCAGTTTCAGCAAGCGTGCTATTAGTGCGTACGTAGTCTTCAAATTGGAACGCATCTTTCAGTGCTGGTAGCAAGAAGTACACTTGTAAGTTAACCTAGCAATGGAGGCGCAAAAAAAATTTTTATTTCGAATGTATTTTGATTTAATTATACATGAAGAATCTAGTGAGGATTCTAGTGATGAATCAGATTCGGCAGAAATATTAAATACATTTTATCATTCTGAACGTATACCTAAGGCAAAATGTAAAAATTATATTGAATATGTAATTTGGCAGTATACGGATTCTGATTTTAAAAGTCATTTTCGGTAAGTTATTAATAAAATATTGAATAGATTTAAATATATAATTTAGACGTATAATAAATACAATTTTGATATATTTTAATGTTTTCATAGCCTCAGTCGACAAACATTCAGATTCTTATTAGAATTATTAACTCCACAATTGTCGAAACAATTTGAGGGACCTGGTAAAAATACAATAGCACCAAAAAAAACATTATTGTTGGCGATATGCATGATAGCAACGCCAAATTCATATAGGTAAATTGTATTTAATAAAATTAAAATTTATAAAGTCAGTAAGTTTTAATTAAAGTTAAGATTGATAAAGTTAACAAAATAAAATGTTAATATTTAATATGTATATTTGTTAACTATATAGATGTGTTGCTGACCGGTTTGGTGTTGGAAAAGGAACAGCTTGGAGGTGTGTACAGAAAGTAATAAAAGCTCTCTATTCACATCTTCATATGTTTATCGCATAGCCAGATGCGCAAAGAGCTGAAAAAATTTCCACACATATAAAAAATAAGTACAAATTTCCCAAAGTAATAGGAGCAGTAGACGGTACTCACATAAAAATAGCAGCACCAAAACAACATGCAGATGCATACGTAAATAGAAAAGGTTATCACTCCATACAATTGCAGGTACTTTTTAATTATTAAAAATATTTTCAATACATTATTTAAGTATATTTAATCTTAATTTAATTAGAAAAATTTAAGATCAAAATTTTAACAAATTATAACAAATTATAATTAACAGTTTTTTAATCATATTAAATGTGTGATTAGAATTAAAATAAAATTAAAAAATAATAATTAGTCCAAAAATTAAATTTAACATTATTAGTATAAGTAAAAATAAAATTCTTTGTTACGTCTGGCGAGGTTTAGAAGGACTGCACAAGCGACCAAACAAAACTGACAGATAACGACCACGTGTAGTGGCCGACGTCACTCGCACCACGCGGCTCTTTCGTTTGCGGGCACCTGTTTACGAGCGCCGCATACCAGCGCTCGTACTCGCATTCCATTGTTTCTTATGTCGCTTTTTCTTCCCTTTAATTCTTCCAATTCAACGGAAATGAAATAGATTTCGGGAGAATATCGGAGCATTTCTAATAAAGGAAACTCCCCGATCAAATCACGCCTGTATACCAAGTATTTAAATTCATACCGCTATAATCTACCAAATCTGCGCTTATATGTAATTAATCCAAACCAATTATAAAAATTAATTCACTAAATAAAACCTTGTTGTAAATAAAAAACCACTATTGTAATTCGCGTTGTAAAAGGAATTAAAACTATAAGTAAAAGAGAGCACGAACCCAGAAAAGCGAAAACACGCACTTTATGTAAATAGTTGATAGGAATAACGCATGCGACCGAGGGATGGTGTCAAACACCCCCTTGCCGAGCGACGCCACCAAGCGTATCATATATAAAGGCCGAAAATCGGCCGCAACGATGCATTAGATCTCCAGACGCCGATCCGGAGAATCTATACGTGTCGAAATTCACGAAATAAAAGTAAGGACATAGCCGCTGCGCGATATTTCGAACATAGCCGCAGCGCTCGATTACCGCGGACTTAATCTTTTACGCCGATCGCGAACATAGCCGCTGCGCAATATTTCGAACATAGCCGCAGCGCTCGATTACCGCGGACTTGATCTTTTACACCGATCGCGAACATAGCCGCAAGCGCTCAGCTTTTTGAACATAGTCACCGCGTCGACTCTCGTACTTGTAAAATTTATTATACTTCAGAAATTATAGCCGCTACATGTATACATTTATTTCCTAAACATTAAAAATAATCTTTTGTATTGAATCAAAAATAAGCCAAAGATTTCATTTTATTTTCCTTCTTTTCGTTCTTCTAAATTTTTTCTTCTAATTTCGTATCGAACATCAATACGGGGGAACTATTCGTCGCGCTACTAATCCCTTCCGACCTCCTGACCGACGGAAGCGTTCTACAGACGCACTGTCAACCTCCCTTCAGCCTCCTGGGAGACGGAAGCGTTCCACGATGCACTGTTGACCACATTCATATATTCCAAGAGACGGAAGCGTTTTACGACGCACTGTTTCGCCTCCCGTATCCTCTGTTTTTTCAGCCGACCGTTATTCTTTCACCCTTCCCATTAAAACTACGGGGTGGGAAGAAAAAACCAGAATTTCCATATATATCTATATATCCTATTCACGCGTACTAAAATTGTGCATTCCGAATCTAAACATGGACCGCTCTTCCCAGAAAAAAATATGCCCAAGCGAGGAAGGGCCGCTGGAAGGCGCCGCCAGCTTCGCTGGCTAGAGGAGGCCCTCCGCCAGCACGGCGAATTTGACCCAAGAAAGTGGTGGAGAGAGGAAGTAAAACCCTCGACCACGACAGCAGAGGACGAGTCCACGCGTCCACCAGGATACAACTTTAATAGTTCCTCAAGGGCCTCACCCATCAAACCATCCACAACAGTGGTAGTATCACGGCTGCCGGCACCAGTAGTGGGAGAGATCCCTACGAGACAGCCCACAAGGCCCCTGCCCATAGGGTACTACGCCCCACGAAAAAATGGCGTGTCGCTACCCGCGCTTCGCGATACACGCACGAAACCAACGATTAGATCCGTGGAGCAGGTCCAAACAAGATTCAAAGTTATAAAAAAACAGAGACCAAAAGGCAACATAAAATCTTTCAATTATCACGTCCGCATACTACACATACACAAAACCGAGACGTGACATCTTACTTTCTAAAATTTGATATTTATTGTTACAAAAAATTTTTATTACTTCTTGATTTTTTTTTAAATTTACAGTTTACATTTTTAAGACTTTTGAGACTAAGCAAAAGTAATTATTTTTTTTACAGATAATATGTGACCATGAATTGAAAATTATTCATGTATATGCAGGACAGGTAGGATCAGTACATGACATGAGAGTATTTCGACTGTCAGGTTTTGAAAATTTATGTACTTTTGAGCAGAGAACTTTTCTAATAATAGTCATATATTAGGTGATGCCGCCTATAGTATCCAAAAATTTGTAATGGTCCCATTTAAAGATAATGGACATTTGACACATGCACAAATTTGATATAATACTTGTTTATCTCAAGCTAGAATGATAGTGGAGAGAACTATTATTAAAAGGTAGATTCCGGAGTCTTTTAGATACATTACCAATGAGAAGAACGGATTTGATACCAAAGTATATTGTTACATGTTGCATCTTACATAACATTTGTTTGATACATAATGATTATTTAGATGTGCCAATTATTACAACCAAATGAACGTCCAAGAAATGTTATCGAGAATGAAATACCGCAAATTTTACGAGAAGAAGGTATTAAAAAAAGAAATGCAATTATGTATTATTTACAAAATGGAAATGATTTTTAATAAAGTTATTTACCGAAAAATTATTGTTTTTTATGTTTTTCATTTAATTTAAGGTTAATAAAATAATGTGTGTGTAACTGAACCAAGAATTCATAAATTATAAATTTGTCTATGTTGCTAAATGCTACATAAAGGTAGAGTACACTAAAAATTACTCTTCAAAATCAGTCTTTTATTCTTCTGTAATTTTTACAAAATAAAATTTACTTTCATCTTAAATCTTACATTTTTAACTAAAAATCAAAATTACAATGTTAATATCATGTCTTGTTGCATGTAAAACAAAATTAATAAAATTTACTTTCATCTTAAATCTTACTTTTTTAACTAAAATCAACAGAATTACATGTTAAAGTCACAGTGTTTCGTTGCACGTAAAACAAAATTAAATTATTTATAGTATTTTAACATGTATACAAAAATAAAATTAAAATAAACAAATAAAATAAAATGTTATTTTTTAAATATCTCATTCATTAAATTTTCCATTCTTGTTAGACGCTCCATTTTTTCTTCGTGTCTTCTCTGTGCATTGATCTCCTTTTCTTTCTTAATTTCTAAAGATTTCTCTAAATAGTCTTCCACTACGCTACTTATTTTTCGTTTCTTTGGTGCTGCAAAATAGATAAGTATTAAAATTAGAATAAATGACAATTTGTATATGTATACATACTACTAAATTTTTTAATAATAAATTATATGTAAGTAAATATTAATATGTAATGTAATTTTTACAGATTTAAACAATTTAAAAGTAAACTATAATAGTAATTATATTTTATAGAAAGTACCAGAGCTTTTTGGGTCAACATTTTCTATATTATTGTTTACATCGACATCAATATTACTTCCAGCTGTTGCAACTGGTTTGATCCATGGCTTTCCTCCAAATATTTCATACATAATCTAAATCAGAGAAATTATGTTTTTAATTTTTAAAACATTAAATCAATTATTTAAACGTTATTTAAAAAAGTTAAAAATAAGTGCTAATGTTGTTTTTAACTAATGTATTATTCCAAAATAACAAACTTATTTTTAACTAAATAATTAAGTTTAATATACGCTGTAATACTTTTATTTTTATTTTTCTAATAATATCATACCTCATAATATTCCCATTCTTTTCTATTGTTTCCTGACTTTTTATTATGATCTGTAACAGATTTGTAACTCCTTTTCAGACACTGAAATTTTGTAGCACATTTCAGAGAAGAGATTTGGTATCCTGATTCGTTCATCTTTTTAGATAAAATATTCCAGCAATTTTTAGAAGAAATTTTAGGATTATTGAACATTGCCATGTGTTCTTTATATAAATTAATCAATAATAATGTTTCCGCACGACTCCATATATGAAGATCTACAGAATAATATTAATATTTTCTTAAAAATTATAAAATAATTTTCTAAATTATTATTTTAATTTACCTTTTGTATCAGTTACAACTAAATCACTTGCAGTACTGCAACTTGGAACTGCATTTACTCGTACGTTTGTATCGTCTAAAAAAATTGTTATTTTATTTATTGATGCTAGTTATTTAACATGAAATTCATTAGTATTATTTTTTGTTAAATCTTTTAATTTTTTAGAACATGCAACACTATAGATAATTATTCAAATAAAAGGATCAAAATTAAAAATAAATTTTACCTGTTTTAGCTTGTACTGTTTTTTGTAATTCTTCATTCGCATATTTTCTTGCTTGTTGCAACAAGGAATATGCAAATACGTGATCTATAAATAATAAATAAAAAGAAATAAATAATAATAAATTCATATTGGTTATGTATAGGTTATGTGTTAACCATTTTCCAAAATGTTCCAAAATGATATTCTAGAACCGAATATAAAAGATTTCAAATATATTTACCATTTTTAGCTCTTGTGGCATCTTCAGATGATACAATAATTTTTACTTCAGAATTATTTTCCGCATCAATTAAGATTAACTCTTCATCCATGGTGTTCGCCATCTTTCTGCTGTAGCTGCCTCACCTCTCAAGCTGCAGCAGTCACAGCAGGAAGTGACGAAGAAATGAATGACGTCATTATTGTCTTACAACGCACTCACAGTGTATTAACTTGAATTTTGGAACGCTATATACAGTGCTGCCAGCGCTGGCAACGAATATTGGAACACAGCCAATATAAGAAAACTAAAGCGCACTGAATTCAAACTACTCAACAGTTACATAACACATAGATGTAAATGTTATATGTAATGTAACTATTATATCTATGTTATGTAACTGCTACATTTGTGTTTGCTGGGTTGCAATAATTAAGTTTAGAATCATTGATTTTAAAATTTAAATATAGAATTATTACGCAATATATCATACATTATATTTTTAAATTAAAATAAGGCTAAAATTTTTCTGCATGCGTTCACTGTTAAAACGAATGTTTGAATATCACACACTTTTTGCGTGTGATGCGTGTTCCCCGCGTTAAGACGTCTGTGAGTGTGTGAATTTTTTAAAAATGTGTGAATATTCACACATTTCTAAAAAATTCACACACTCACAGACGTCTTAACGCGGGGGATACGCATCACACGCAAAAATGTGTGTGATATTCATTCATTCACACACTTTCGATTTAACAGTGTTCCTATCTGGGTAAATGCAAAGCTACAAGAAACGAATAAAGTGGAGTTAACTTATCATTATTTTGACGATTTATAATTATACAATAAATGCTCATTGTAACGAATTTGCTACACAAGAATTAAAAAAATTTCACAAATCATAATTTTAACTGTAATAAAGATATCACATAAGTTTTATATAATTTCAACTCTACTTTTCAAGAATCCATTATAAAATGCATGTAATCTAACAGAAAAGTAGTAATCATTGGTATCGGAATTTGTTCGAAGAGAGATATTCCAGTATGATGTTCTGGATTTTTTCGTAGTTTAAATGATTTATTTATTCGCAAAGGACAATTTTGTTCAAGATAAGCATTCGACGATTTTTATAATCTCCTTCCGTTACACATTTGCTACATCCGAAGTAACCGTGATGACCTTTTGTACCTGTTACAAAAGAACGAGCAGGACTATCACATATTATTGCGTTAATTTTAACATAATACACATTAATTCACGCAATAATATGCGATAGTCCTGCTCGCTCTTTTGTAACAGGTACAAAAGGTTATAACGGTTACTTCGGATGTAGCAAATGTGTAAGAAGGAGATTATGAAAATCGTCGAATGCTTTATCTTGAACCTAATTATCTTTTGCGAACAGATGAATCATTTAAAATTTAAATTATGAAAAAATCCAGAACATCATACTGGAATATCTCTCTTCGAACAAATCATGTGTATTATGTTAATAGTCATCATTCAATTCTACTTCAAGTAATGTTTAGATAATACTATTTATTAATTAATATGATTAGTAGCATTATATTTATTACACTACTACAGGGATGAGAAATAATGTGTTACAAGTAACGAGTTACTATTACTTCTAATTATATATTTGTTGGAAGATGTAGTGGCCGACACTGGCGCTCGTCCAACCTTTGTTAGCGATTAGTCTATCTATGCTTTATGTTTTCTAGTCTATGGTTGGCTATCACGTTTTGGTTTATCTGTTCTGTTCATCTTCCTGCAGAAGTGGTTGATCTGCACAATCAGTTGGGCTTAGCGTACCCACGGATCTGAGCTCAATACACTGCAGACATACGCAAACAGTTACTCAGGACACACAGACACACACACACACAACAGACTTTGTGCAATCCTTGCTCTTTGAGCCGTTAATAAGGAAGATTTTGAACATATATTGAAAAGGAAAATCCGCAAGCATACATTGGTCTGTGAGACCTTTGTTCGAAATACTGAAAAAGAAAAAGAAGCTATAAACTATATTTAACGTCCATGGTCGTATCAGCTCCGGATTTGGAGCTGTGTACCATTAAATCTACCTTAATCTTAACCTTGTTCTGTTCATCTCTCTCGAAACAACAGGTTATAGGCCCAGGGCACGCTTCCACTGCGTGTTAATTGATTAACTTTTCGCGAGTGGCGAAGTTTTGTGATAGATAGAAGCTTCACATTGTGACGTGACAATGTCCGTCACAAGGGCGTAAGCCCGACCGAGAGGGGGAAATTTGGGATCGCACCCTCGAGTCGCGAGGGAAGCGATCTCTCCACC